>VXAX01007347.1:559634-618326 GCA_013399835.1 Leptocoma aspasia
AAAGAAAAGAAAAAACACTTTAAAATCCTGAGTGGCTTCTTCAAGGCTGGAGCACCCTGATAAGGAGCCCAAGTGTGTGGTTTCCATGTGTTCTAACGCTTTCTGCAGTGTAACACACACCCCGTGGGGCCAGTGCTCCCCACAGTCCCCATCCCACGGGCTCATGGCTCTGCCCCCACATCCAGAATGTCCTTAAGTGCCTGCTTAGCTTCTTCCAGGCTGAGGAAAGAATTTAAGCACAGTTCTTAAGACAAATTTTATGTACCTAAAGCAGGGAGGTGGAATGCTAGGGGACCTTTCCCAGCTCATCCACAAACTCACCTGGATGTGGCATTCAGACTTTCCCTGCTGCTTTTCCTGTCTCTAAAAGGAGACTCTTTTTTTTTATTTTCTTCCTGTGCTGCATATATTGTAGGTCTTTATGTTTATAGAATGGATTCAGGTCACCAGGCCATCAGCAACTTGTAAGTGCATGTGCCCATGGTTAGCTGGATCTGGGAGGGACAGCAGGAGAAGGAGCTCTTCTCCAGGGAAATAGAGATGTCACTCTTCCTCTTTAACAATATTCAAACCAGAAATTATTAAATTATTAAAATACACATGTATTTGGAAAGCTGTTTGACCCGTTGATGGCAGAGGATGAACAGCTCCCACTTTTCCAGCAGCTGGGCAGCAAAAACTGTGGCTGGTGGTGAGCTCTGCCCAATAAAGATAGCTGCCCCAAAAATTCCCCTCCTGCTCCTTCTGACACCAGCGTGCCAGGGATTTTTGTCTTCATGGAGACCAGCTTAGGAGTCTACAGAGATGTTCCAAGCAGAATCTGGGAGAGCTCAGGAATGCGTGCTTTATTAAAAAAAAAAAAAACAACACTGGAGGCAGTTTAGGTATTTAGCTCCTGAAGCGTTTTTTGTATCTCTTAATTACTTATAATCTGACTTTTCTTTCTAATTGAGGCTCCCAGCATCTGTCTAGCTACCAATACTCTTAACTACCAATTTACATTGCAGTTGGCACCTGACCTTACATGACACATGTAAGACTCTTAGACAGATAATCCTGGCTTCTTCTTGAGACTTATGTCGCCATGGAGGGGTCAGTGGTGTGAGACAGCACAGCTTGAGGTGCGAAGTGCCACAGCAGCTCACACACTTTACCTTGCTGAGTCTGGGAATCCCTTAACAGGCTGATCCAGGCTTTTGCACAGCCAGTCCTCCTGCTTTTGTCCCAGGCAGGCATTTTTCTGCCTGTCACTTCCAGGCCTTAAAGCAGCACGTCTGTGTTGGTTCATTTGCAGACATCAGTAGGCACATTTCACACTGAATTCCACCCTGTGGGGCCGTGTCTAATTGGACAAATTTGAGCAGCAGGCAGGAAAGCCACCGCAGCATGGAGCAGTGATATATGGGCATAGGGAAAAGGGTTGGGATCTTAAAGTCACAGCTTCCTTTGCTCGCCTGCCTGGCTCCCAAATTTGGAGCAGGATGGCTCTGAAAAGTGAGGTTTAACATCCTGCACTGTCCCCTTGGTGCTCCAGGGTTTTCCAGAGTGGCTTTCTGTGCATTCATTCAGCTCTGAATCCCAGAATTACTGAGGCTGGAAAAGCCCTCCAAGATTTTTGAATCCAACCTGTGAGTGATCATCACCTTACCACAGCACTGAGTGCCACATCCAGTCATTCCTTGGACACCTCCAGGGACGGGGACTCCAGCACCTCCCAGTGCCTGACCACCCTGTCCATGCAGAAAACTCTGTGAGGAGCAGGAAAAGTGTCTGCACCTTTGGAATGGGGCACAGGAAGAGTCCAGCTCAACCCCCTGAAATTAAAGCCTTGCTCAGCTTTAAACTGCACAGCTGCCATCCACATTAGGGTTTTTTTGGGGGAGAATTTCCTGCAATATTGCAGCACCAAGGTGGAGCGGGGAGGCTGTTATTAGCAGAGAGAAAAGGGGGAAAAAAGGAATTTCAGAACCTTGGCAATAAAAGGGACTTGAAGGGTTATTTCTGGTCATAGATGTTTCTTTTCTATTTTATGTTGCTTAAGCATAATAAATGTCAGATGGCTGGAGTAACATGTTTTATTAAAATAAGTGAATTTGGAGGTCAGGAGAGCACCGTGTTGGTAGCCCTGTACACAGGATGGCTTTGTTTGGGTGAGGGGCGGGTGGAGGGCTCCATCCCAGTGTACAGGGACCAGTTTTAGAGGGAGAAATAGCCTGAAATCCTATTTCTGTGTAATTTCTTTGGCTTTTGGTGTCTCTTCTCAGTCAACAACAAAAGTGCCATCTAATGACAACTGTGAAAAACTTTTTGGAATGAAAAAATGAAGAATATTACGTGACCCCAGTATAATTGTTCCTTAGAGTACATTTATATTAATGACATTTTGATCTGTTAGATGTTCCCAACTTGGATTTTGCTTTTTCAAAGACCTCTTAGAAACATTGTTCCATATGCTGATTTTTCACAGATAATGCTATGTCTGAAAAGGACCTTAATAGGCACAAAAGCCAAGTGTTGAAAGACTTCCCAGAGGATGGCTTTGGTGACAAGTTCTTATATTTTGCATCAGTCAGATTGAAAATCTCTGCCTGACTCTTGAGCGTGCAGAGAACTCACTGGGTGCTTCAGAGAGAAAAGGGAAAAAAAAAAAGAAGTGGCTTGGTGGCTTTCAAAGCATCTGGCCAGAGTTTTATGCTTTTACTACAGTCTACTGATGCTCAGGGGTTTAAAGAAATTAATGCCTTTTGGCTCTTCCTGTGAGTGGAGTGAGTTGCCACAGCAGAGAGTCGAGCAGTGTCTCTCACTGCCCTAAAATGCCAAATTATGGGGATGTCATGGAAAGGTCTCTGCCAAATGGCATGGAAGTGATGGCTTCAACAGATAGTAATTATTGGTTTTTTCTCCATGATGGATGTCTGTTTATATTTAATGTAGTCACTAGATGAAAATGGAGATCTTTGGTTAATCAGATACGGGTTTAGAAACCAAAATTAAGTCATTCATGTGGATATGGCTGAATTTCCTCGCTTCCTTGTGACCTGTTCCTTCAATCCTGTAGCTTAGATCTGAGGGTTTGCTTTACTTAACTTCCCCCAAATTGAAATAAAAAGCAGCTTACTTTAACATATATCATGGGAACGCTGTGGATTTTTCCCCCTCTGGGCTACTCAAAACAAGCCCCAGGCCCAGCAGTCCTGAAAACTTGTGTGAAGCTGGAAGTGCAAGATTTAATGCCTTGTAACTTTACTCTGCCTCCACAGTAAATTATTGATGCAGAACGTGTCAAAAAGGCAGATGTGGCAGAGCAGTAGAAGTTGCTGCCATGGTGGGTGAAGGCAGGGGAGGTGGTGGGGCTGCCCAGGAGGGTGGCAGAGATCCCAAATGGGATTCAGGCTCTCCTCTCTGGTCACATTCCTGCTTTTCCTGTGGGAATGCTGCTGCTTCCCATGGCACAGCTAATGGGAGTCTCAGAGTGGAAGCTCAATCCCTCAGAAGTACCAGAACACCATAAATACTAGAATGGCTTTAAAAACATGTGGAGTGTTAGACCAGCAGCTACCAGGGTACCAACGAGAAGGTCAGGAAAAAACAAGGCTCATAAATATTCAAGGAGCAGTTTTCACATTGATGGGGAAAGGAGGGTCCTGCTGAGCATCCCTGGATCCTGACTCCATCAGCCACTCACCAGCCATGCAACAGGAGTGACAGGACTTCTTCTGCCCTCCCCATCCCCTTTTCCTCCTCACAGAGTTCATCTCCCAGCCCAGCAGGGTCAATGGTGAGGGTCCCAGCCCCCTGCAAACTCCCTGTGCATCCCTCAGCAGCAGCACGAGTCCTTGCATAGAGGCTTGTAAGTATGAATCGTTGCTCAAGTGCCAGAATTATAATTAAAAAGGTTTTGTCTTTTGGCTTTTGTCTACATACTTTCCTAACATTGTCACTTGGCAGGGCCGGGGTGTCTCTCGCCGTGTAATTGCCGCGGAACATTTCCTTGAAAGAGCAGCACCACCCCGCCTCCTCCTCACACTTGCATGTGGAAAGCACCAACTGTTTTATAGGCATTAGTGAGTTCTGCTCTGCAGTGCAAGGAGCTATTAACTGTCTGTGCAGCTGAGACAGCTGCAGAACAGCTCCAGAGATGGAGTGACCGGCCCGAGGCTGCGCTTGGGATGCTGCGGCGAGGCAGGAGCTGCCTCTTCCAGAGGGCAAACACAGAGGCTTTGACAGGACACTCTGTCTGGGTGGGTTGTTTTTCTTCTCTTCCCCCTCAGCAGGGGTCTGTGTGCAGGAAGGGACCTGTCTGGTCCCAGAGCAGCAGTGCCCTGGGCTGTGTGGTCACACCTTGCAGCACCACAGCTCCAGCTCCCGTCCTTCTGCCTCTCTGCCTGCTGCCCGCTGGGAAGCTGGGATTGCAGGGGTGCCAGGACTTCTTCTCAGGCACATCTCAGCCATTTAGGTACTTAAAGAGCCAAAGGGCTGTCATCCACCCCATTAAAGAGTGCCAGGTAATCCCTTTATGTAGTTAGGGGCATTTCCCTGCCAGTGCATCACCACCTGCACGAGGATGAGGAGTACAGGTGCCTCCCTGTCAGGGGCTGAATGGCAAGGAATCCCTTGGGATTCTTTTTTTTTTTTAAAAAGCAGTTGTGGTAATATTAGAATAAGTAAATAAACAGAACAGATCTTTAAAATCAGTTGCAGAATATGCTTTCTATTTTTGGTCAAAAGTTTGAAGATCTGGAAATTGTCCAACTGTTTCGAAACGAAACCTTAAATTAAATTGATGGCTTGGAGGGTTGTTTAATTTTTTTTTTTTTTTTAATCTTTAGTACCAAGAAAATTAATCTTCCAGACAGGGGTTATGTTTGAGGGAAGAGCAATGCATGGGCAATTAGGACTTTTCCCCCCTTTGGAGTGGTGAAGCAAAATTCGGGGTAGTGCAGGCTCAAGTCTTCAGCTGGGCTAAATTAGCCCAACTCTGCTCAGGCTCCAGCTCTAGGCACATATTACTGCTCCATTGCAGCAGATCTCATTTATGACATGTTTTTAAAGCAGATCTGTGAAATGATCCAGCTTTAAAAAAATAACACTAATAAGGGTGTAGTTACATGAGCATCTTATCCCACAGCAAAGCCAGTTTAAGAGGCTCCCAGCCCTTCCCTGACCCTGCCTTCTCCTTCCAACCCCACGCTTCATTTCCCCTCAGCTTTGCTGCTGCAACTGTTTGGTGTTCGTGGGTTTGGGTTGGGTTTTTTTCATGTTGATTGCATTGTTTCAGTGACAAGTAGGAGAAGGAGCATGTGGTGTGATGCAGCAGAGGGAAGGCCATGAGGGGCAAGGGGAAGGGCTGGAAGGGATGCAGCAGAGGCAGTTTTTCAAATGAACTCTGCTGCCAGAACGGGTGTTCCTGCAGCTGCCGCTAAACCCAAGTGACTTTAGGGGCTCTTTGGAAGAGTCAGGCAGGTGAGCAGCTGAGTGGGCACTGCTGGGGCAGGGGTGGGAGCTCACACCCCACCAGAATCACAAAGGGTTTGACTGGATGGGACATTTAAAGGCTCCTGCAGTGACCAGGCTGCTCAGAGCCTCATCCAGGCTGACACTTCCAGGGATGGGGCACCTTCCACCTCTTTGGGCAACCTGTGATGTTGGCTGAGCCTTTGGCTCCTGGAGTCAGCTGGAGCACAGTTACAGTCAGTTCCTGGAGTTCTGCTGAGCTGGGGCTGCAGCTATGAGTTGTTAAATGAATCACACTGAGTTTTTGTTCTCCACAGCAGTTTTCTTTCCCCAGAGTAGCACTGGTGTTAGTGCTGGAATAGAGGAGAAAGAGTCAAGATTTCAAGGAATCTCGGAGTGCTTCACTCTACCAGGAAATCCAGCCTGCCCAGCCTCTGCTCTAGGCAGCAATGAGATCAAATGCTTTCCTAACCTATTTATTTTAAATGTATCTTGAATATTAGCAACGATGGAGTAAACAGACAGCTCTTTGAAAAGTGTGGTGCCTGGTGAGTGTCTGACACAGTATTTAATGAGTGCAGGAAGGGTTTTTATCCAACTGCCTTGGGTATGTGGAATGTGTTTTCCCCTTGTTTTGACTGGATGGGTCTTGTGGCTGATCTGTTTCAAAATAGTGAAGTGAACAGTTGCAGCAGCAACACAACGTGGTGGTATCTGAGACCTGCACGTGGTGCAGATGAGGTGGGAACACAGAGCTTCCCTCATCTGTGGTGTGGTTATCAGTGCTCCCCGAATCCTGCTGCAGATAGCATTCCACAGCCTTTCTAAAAGAGCTGAAAAACATGAGGACATGTAATGACACCTCCCTGGGGTGGCAATTTGGCATTTGGTGGGGAGCTGCTGTCCCTTGGAGTCCCCCAGCACAGCAATGCCCAGCGTGGCTTTGCTTGTCTGCTGCTCCCTGGGAGCAAGATCTATTGCTCACTTCTCTTATTCCTTTATACATTACACAGAGTGGAAACAAAAATCAGATATAAACTCAGAGTCCATCAATCATTACTAACCCAGAAGATAGACTGTGATAGTAAATCTTCCTTTTGTCTTCTTCTTTCTGGGCTTTACACACAGCAGTGCAGCAAGTAGGAAATCAAGAAGAATTAAGTTGTTTGGGTGCACACCAGGGTGGGTAAACCAAAGGGGCTGTGAGGTGAAGTGTAGCAGTTCTGATTTAGCTGAATCAGGAATAAAGTGCTTAACCACAGCCCCAGGTGGAGGCAATGCCCTGAATATCCCCTAAGTACAGATTGGGACCAGTGGCTTTGCCATTTGGATTTCTTTAGTAATCATTTTTTGCAGCAGCACCAATGAGATCAGGGTGGTTAGAGGGGTTTGTCTGCATTTGGTGTTTGTGTGATTTCTTTTTTGATTAACCTTTTGTGTACTACAGCTGTTCACTGCAATCCAGAGGGGGTTTATGAGTTGAGAATTTATGGTAAAGCACTCTAACATGAGGAATTTGAGGTGGATTAAGCTGGGTGTGCATAGGTTATTGCAGCAGCATTCACTGGCTTTCCTTCTTCCTGTAATTCTGTGGATCCCAGTTATGTGATCATAAAATTCATATTAGAACATTAGCAAATGCAAATGTGTAGCCACATTCTCATCATTTACCCTAATTTTAATTCTTTGGATAAAGTACTTTGTTTTTATCAATTCACAGGCATGGAAGTGACAAGCCTGTTTATAACTATCAGTGATACAGAGCAGCAGCTCCAAAAATGCCATGGGATTTTGGAATCAGCACTGAGAAACTTTTCCATAAATGCCAGGAATAACATTATATTTGAATATTTAACCCTTACCCAGGCAATTTGAGGACTGGAAACCATATGTGCTTTTCATAATGGGAGCCAAGATGACCCTACATAAAGATAAATATAACTACATGAAAGCACTCAGGAAGGATGGTGTTGTGGTTAAGAGCTGGGCAAGGGCTGGGGAGCTCCAAGGTCTAATCCCAGCTCAGCCACAGGCTTCTTGGGTGATCCTGGGCATGTAACTGAATCCCTGCATATTTCAGTTTTTCCATTTGGGAATGAGAGATAATAACACTGCCCCAAGCCGTGCTGGGAGGGGAAGCTGCATGGGAGGTGTGGGCTAGGAGATGGTGCTGGTGACCACCAGGAAAATCTGACCAGGTGCTCTGCTGAGGGCACATGCTGCTCCACTGCCCGTGGGATTCAGTTTCTCCTCTCCTTCTCCAAAAGCTGGATGAATAAACTCCTGCCTTAATTAGCTTGTCAAACCAGGGAAGCACACCTGAACTCTGGGAAGTCACATCCTTGGCAAACATTCCTTGTTTGAACATAATTTAAATTCAAAAGCAGTGGCGGGGGGAATAATGAGGAAAGGAAAGGGAAACCTGCAGTAGATGAGCCCATCTGGTTTTGTTTGAGTGCTACCTAAGTGAGTTGTGTTTATTGGTTATAGACTCATGTTTGCTTTATGCACTCATGGGCCAGGTAGCTCTTGTTCTGCTCGTGACTTGGCATCCACTTCTGCCCTTTGAGAGTCTGCTCAGGAGGCACAAATCCTCATCCTGTTCTCTGAAAAGGTGGGATATTTCAAAGTAACCATCAAGAAGGAGACTGAATTGTCCACTGAGCATTCCCACTTGCAGCCTGTTGTCTCCTATGGGATGTCATTCCACCACCACAGGAACCAAGGTGCTGGCTTGGCAGCACATGAGAAGCAGCCTGTGCAGCTGCTGGCATGAGGAGGGATCCTGTTGGTGAGAAAAGGTCTGGAAGGAGCAGTCCCTGCTCTGGGAAGCAGGTAAAATCCTGTAAGATCCTGTAAAATGCTGCTGGATGCCGAGCAGCCGGCGCTGGGCCGCGTAAGGTGCGGGGGAGCGTGATCACCCATTGTTTGGAAGGAAGAGTTTTGATGTAATTATACCCTTCAGCCATTGCCACACTTTCCTCCCTTTCATCTCCAGGCAGGTCCACACGTTCAGATGTGAAGCTGGAAATGAAACACATCTGGCTATCCCAAAATGACAACAGACTTTTATTTGCTATTTTTGGTATACAACAAAAGCTTTGTATCTCGCTAATTGAACATATGGGCTCTGCCTTGCTTTTTTCCCCCTGCTAAACTCCACTTTTCCATGTGTCATCGTACGATTCCAACATTTGATCTGTCGAGTCCATCTCAGCCATGTGTTTGTTGTAATCTGCTACACATGTAGCCTTGTTTTCCTGTGCGTCCTGACCTCCAGTGAGAGCTGCAGTTGTTTCCATCATGGATGGTGTTGAGGAGTTACACATCCTTTTTATCAGTGTTTTTGGCCACCGGCAGCTCCTCGCGGCGCGGCACGGGGCTCCTGCCAAGCCTCTGAAAGCTCAGGGTTTGGGGCAGCCATATCTCTTTGTCTTGTGATACCAGATGCTGGCTTTCTTCAGTGTAACAGAAGTAGAAGGGGGAAAAATTCCCAAAATAGAAAATAGCCCTGTCAGTAAAACCCAGGGAAGCTGAGGGTCAGCTTAAGCTTGGTAGAGTTGGAGCTTAAGGCAAGGATGGAAGTGGATGGTTGGGAGATGGCCACTGGACAGAAGGCAGGGAGCTCTTTGGGGTCAGGACAATCTGTGGGATAAAGAGAAGAAAATGTCTCTGTTGCAGAGGAGGCCTGAGCCCTTCAAAGCAGGCAGTGTCATAAAAACCCACTGGGAACTTGGCCCTGCTGCATGGACGTTCGTGAGACTCAACTCATTATGAGTACAGGACCTCTTGATTACTGTGAAAGATTCGTCATCAGAATTGTTTTTTGTGCCTGTGGGGGATCCACTTCATTATTTCCAACTACGGCTCTAAATTGTTCCCATGCTTCATCATGCTTTGATTAGCTAAAGTCTTACAGTAACTGTTTGAGGCTCTCACCGTGACAAAAAAAAAGCAGGTGACAGTGCTCAAACCATAGGGTGTGGAGTGGGAACTCTTGGGGATTTAGGGTGGGGAGAAGGAGTTGCTGGGGCTTTGGGGTAGGATGGGGTTGGAGGTAACCCCTTTACAGGTTCTTGAGCACTGAAGGACAAACCACCTGCAGCTTTCACCATGCTGTGTGTTGTTCCCCAGGAGAAATGGCAAATAAATGCCAAAAAAACAGAGTAACTGTGCATTTAATTGCCCACACAAACACACAGGCATAGCCCCAGCCCTAGAGCCCCCATCGTGTTCCAGCTGTGCTAATGGTCACCTTTCCTGCAGTAAATATTGGGCCAATTTCATCACATTTGGCTCGTGTTTATCAACACAGCACTTAAGCAATGGGGTTTTGGTTGCAGTGAGGGAATGAGTCCATCTCTGTCTCGCCCCGAGGTGAGGGATGAGGAGCCATGCGTGGGGTGTCCTGGCTTGGAGGCTCCTCAGTCTGTGTTGCAACCCTCTGACTGCAGCAAAAATCAAATATTTGTGCTTGAAGACAGAGCTGAGGCAATTTCCACCAGGAATATGCCATCTCTCACCACTTGAACAATATTACACGTTCGTTGTGCTATTATTCCATCCAGCTCTTGACATAAACTGCTGAGCAATTTTGTCTTGAGCTCCCTTTTTAGCCAAGAGTAGAAGCTTAAAAAATTTGAGGTTGCACTCGAGGACTTCCCAATCAACTGAGGAATGAACTCTGAAGCAGAAGTTGTATTTAGCAAAATGGACTTACAATTATTATTCATAAATGCACATGTTATGGCTGCAGTTGTTTCACTTCTTTCTTTTACAGCCCTATAAATTGTGTACAGAACATAAAGGCTTTACTTCTTAAATAAATGTTTTGCAGCCGCCATAAGTTATCTTTCTTGCATTCATAATGAAAAAAGAAAATCACTGTTTGATGTTTTATATCCTCTTCACTAAAATGTAAAATATGGTAGTTGGAGCCAGATTTTATCTCATTTGAAAATAAAAGAAGGTTCATTTCCTACTAATTTTTTTCATTCTTAGGTTTGGAGTTCCCATGAAGTGTTGCCCAATCTGCAAAGCAGCATTACAATAAACTCTGCTTTAGCTGAGACTTTGGGTTTGAGTTGTACCAGCACTAATAATCACCATTGTGAACTGAGTTATGAGCATAACCTGAGTCTCTTTTATCATTTTTTAAATCCCTGATGTTGTTATACTTCATCTTTCTACACCCCCTGATCACTGGCTGAATATCAGATTGTTGAACTTCTCCCTGCACCAGCCCTCGAGGACCCTGCCCCAGCCTGGCTGTCCTGGAAGCAGGCCTTGCTAAACTCCCAGCTCACTGGTTTGCAAAGCAAACTTCAGCCTTGTACTATTTACCTTGGCAAGTGCCCGACCAGATTGATGATCTGTAAAGTGGATTTGTTATTTGGCTGTTTGCTTTGGCAGCTCTTGAAAGCAGTTTGCTGATTACAGCCCCAGATGTCATTGCATACATTACTGCTCACTATAAGTTTCTTCTAAAGTTTTAATTTTAGCCACAAATACTATTAAGCTTTTTGCACCTTTGTGTATTTAGCTCATGGATATTAACTATCAAGAGCAGGCAGCCTCAATTTCCTTAGTTTTTCCTCTTATTATCTTTGTTGTCCTCCTCCAGGCATCTCTGTAGTGCCAGGATGGGGGATGCTGCTTTGCCCTGGGTCAGTGCTGTGCCCAGCTGTGCCACAGGCAGTTGCAAGTTGGTCACATGCACAGTTTCCTAACTGTAGATAAGATGGAAAATTGCCATAGCATTTGTATAAATTATCAGCTTGAGCATGACCAAACACTTGGGTCAGTAGAGCAGAGATCAGGAGCGATGGTCACTAAAATCGCCCCGTGCCTCGTTTGTGTCAGGGTAGGCACAAAAGGAACATGGTTTCCCTGGGTAGTCTCCATCCCCTCGAACTATTATCTTGACTTTTAAAGGCTCTCAAACTTGATTAGCAATCTGGCAGATCAATAGGCTCAGAATCAATTTGTTTCTGACATGGGGTAATCCTGAGTTTGGCTCTGCTGCCAGCAGAGCTCCACTCCCAGCCCTGTGCATGCAACCATCAGGATTAGGGTTGAGAAATATTGGGATATTACATTCTGCTGCTGCCTCAAAGTGCATCTGCCTTCCTAAAGTCCAGTAAGAGGCACATGAAAAGCTCAGCTGGGTGTTTGCTGCTCCCCTGCCTCAAGTTTTGCAGGGCTGTCCAGGGTCCAGGAACAAAGCTTGGCACAGCCCAGCTTGGGCAGACACTGCTGGTCCTGGCTTTGAGCAGTTAAACCATCCTTTGTGGCCAGGAGCTTTGTTTTTTTCAGTGGGGGCACTTTCAGCTTTGAAATATTTAAGTTGAAGAAGTTAATTCACTTTAAGTAAGTTTACTTTGCAAGGGGAGGATATCATTGTAGTATTTTTGGCCACTGCTTGAAAATTCCTCTAACCCTTTACTATAATAAGCAAATTGAGCAGATTAAAGACACATTATGCTGCCAAATGGTTTTTCTACACAGGGTGACATATATTTTTTCTGTGGAAAAGGTTGTGGGGGTTTTTGTGAGCTGCTATGCTTTTTTTAGCACTTCCTGTTTTATTGTGTTTGAAGTGTCTTTGTGGTGACCTGTTGGGGTAAGATTCTTCCATATGGAAGTGTTTCTTCAACTTTTAATCATTTTGTTTAAAAAAAAAAAGGTTTTAAATCCGATTTGCAGATGTCTCTGGTTTTGTTCGCAGAGAGCTTGTCCAACTCACTGCAGTGTTGTAGAAATGATGAATTGTTCATCCACAATGTGATGGTGACATCCACGGAGTTGCACTCTCGGAATACCTTCTTTAAAATCTATTTAAAATATCAGTAGAAAAGCTTTTGTTCGCATTTTGATGTATTTTTCTCTTTGAAACTTTGCCTTCACTAAATGCCTTGGCAAAACTCCTGTTGGTTTGGTGGAACTGGGATTTCACCAGTAGACCCCTGACTTGGTTGCAGGCATTTCTGAAGTCAAGTAATATCAGGATAACAAGCAAATCTGTGTCTATTCCTGGAGAAAATCAAGCTGGGGTTTTACGAAGGGTCAAAAAAAAGTTACAAGTTTATTTTTAAGTCTACAAGACAAAGTCATTAAAGCACAACAGAATGCAGATTCCCTGAGCTCCTACTGGACTCGCCAGGTCATAACTGAGACCAGAATTTGGACCACTGGAGTTGTGCTGTGGCTGCCTCCTGTTTCCTATTAGTTCTGACACTAACATCTGAACTTCTGATTGAGCCTTGTTTAGGTTGAGCTGCTCAATCAGTGCATCCAGCAGACACCTCAGCACCTCTCTGGAGCTGTCTGGCTTGCAGGGGGTGTGAGGGCAGAGCTGGAGCTGCTGGGCACAATGTGTTACCCAGGCAGCCGGGGATGTCCATCAGGCATCTCCAGACTTCCCCTCTGCATCATACCCTCCATGTTTCAACCTTAAGAAAACTGGCTTTGACAGTGTTTTTGAGCCCACATGTGAATACCATATGTTGAGGTCTCATGTCTGCAGTTTCACTCCTAATTAAGTGTGGATGTAAGTACTGGGTATCGTTTAAGGTCTTTGGCTCTCTGCAATTCACCACAAACATCTAATTCCCACTTCCTTTGTCTTGGACCTATTATTTATAGGAGGAGGGTAGGTGGACTTGGGGTTACAAGTCTGTTGGATTATTATGTTTCTGTAGCTGTCATCCTGTCAAGGGTCCTGCAGAAATTTGCACTGTGGGCTCTTGGTAGTTTATTGGGAATAAAATCCCCCCCTGTGCCAAAGGCTGGCCTTAGGTCTGTGCACCACCTAAGTCTTGCTAAGCCCTGAAAATGAGTCTTAAATGTTATATTGGCCTTCTCAGCACAGAGATGAACTGCATTCTGCGTGAACAGTGAGATTTCCAGTTCAGCTTAAGGCTGTTTGTCTCTGCTGCTGTGAGAATTAGGATGGGGTCTCTGAACCTGCTGAAACCTTTTGATGCTCATCCTTCAGAAGCCAGGGCTCTGACTTGCAGCTCTCTGACCTAACAACAGCACAGTCTGGAAAGAGGCAGCTTTTTGATGTAGATGGGCACAGTACTCATCTGGTTTGGGTTTTCAAGGTGTTCCAGAGTCATATTGTTAACTACAGGCGGTCTTCTGTGAGCAGCAATATGCACTGACTTACTGCTGAGACCTCAGAGCATTCCCAGATATCTATTTTTGGAAAACTGCAGTCAGGTAGCTCCTGTCTATTAGACAGATGCAGAAATTGAGGCATAAGATGGACAGGTGACTTCCCTGGGCTGGGCAGAGCAGCATCCACAAGACTCAGACATAAAGCTGGAAAGTTATTTTACTCTGGTGTCCACAGCATTCAGAGTGTTGGAAACATTTCCAATAAGGAAATCTTAATTGCATCTCCCCAGAAAAGATGATATTGGTATAACCTTCTCAGGTGATGCTCTCCCTTGTCCCACCTGATGAACTGACATGTTTAGCTTTGGGCATGGATTTGGCTCTGACTTTTGGAAAAGATGGATTTATGCCCATGAAGGTCATTATCATCTCCAGACCTGGCAGGGCTTCAGGGGCTCTGGGGACAAGGTACCTTCAGCTCAGTAGCAACTTTCCAGTTTAAATATTTCACCAAAACACCTCCAACGTCTCCCACTTCCTCAGTAGTTTCCTAACAGTGTCCAAGTAGATGAAAATTAGCCAGTCTCTTGGTTTGTAGAGCTGCAAAGGTCAAATGTCCTGGAGAAACAAGGTGTTAAGATGCTAATTCTCTCCTGGAATGAGAAGGCAGTTCTCTGCTCCATTGAGCAGAAAATGCAGGTGGGCTTAAACATCTCCTTTTTTTTGCCTTCTGTTTTGAATGCAATTAAATAAAATCTGCTGTGATTACAGGGAGGATAACCAGCTTCCAGTGCAAACCCAAATCTCCTCCTAACACCAGTTATGAGGCAAACAGCTTGGGGAGGCTGCAAATGTCCTGGGCTGGTCCCTGCCCCGTCTGTCCCCAGCGTGGGACACACAGGAAGCTCGCCCTGAACTTCTGTTCTCACACTTCTCCTCTTGGAATCTTGTTTTCCACTTTTTGGAGATTTGTGAAACATATGCCTTGGAGGCTTCCCAATTTTTTTTCACAGCAAGAAGAGAATTGCTCTCTGCGCTGTAAAAACTCTCACGAAAAAGCGCACTCCTTTCTAAAGGACCTGCCTGGTGCAGCTCAGCAATTCCCATTTCTCATCACTTCACAGTGTATTTTATAGGGTATAAAAATGGTGTTATGATCCGTGTTCCCAAACCTTGCCTCAGCTAGCAAGAACATCAATAAACATGGCTTGATAGACACCAGAGCTGCCCCGCTGTTCCCCCAGTGCTTTGAACGTGCCCTCACAGACTTTTGGAATCTATTCTCCATGTAGGAAACTCCTCGTGCCTCTGTTGAGCTTTTAATGTATCAAAGGTAATAATTGTGCTTAGGAAAAGTGACTTGTCCCAGGATACATTCCCAATCTGGTCACTTAATGTGCTTAGAAATATTTCCTTTCCTTCATCTCACGTCCCACAGATTTTTTCTCGTTCCTTGATTTAAATTAATCTGCAGATTGGGACACCGGTGTTACCTAAATCTGGCAGAAGATTTTACTTCATTTCTCCCCCTTCCCTCTTCCTTCTCTCTCTATAAAGTTATTACTGTTATTTCTTCAGTTCACAGCTGGAATGATGGGTTTGAACAGCTTCACACTCTGTTCCAGGAAATTCTGTCTTTGTTCCGAGGCTTCCAGTGCAGAGGCTCCTTTCACCTTGATCTTTCAGCACAGCACTAAAACATTTGGCAAGTTTTTGTCATGTTTTTTGCTGCTGTCCAGGGCTTTTGAGAGATTCCCCTTGGACAACTTCCACCTCTGAGCTTGCCCACTGGAGGAAATACTTCCCCTTGAATTCACACAGCCACATCATCACGAGTGCTGCATCCTTCTCATATCTTCATTTGCTCCCTCACCTCCTTGGATTTGCTTCTCTCTGGTTTAAACTCAGTTTTTCCTGCTGAAACCTTGAGCTGCTGGGAGGATGGTTGGAGCTGGAACAGCATTGGATCCAATGGGCTCTCAGGTCCTCCCCAAAGGAGACAGGCTGCAGAGAGCAATTCCCTCTGCAAAACGTCAGTGGTTTCACTCACAGCTTTAGTCTGGAAAAGGTATGGGATCAGCTTCTACCTGAATTACATCAGTCTCCCTAATAATCAGCTTTCTTTTCCACATTAAATTCCCCAGAAACTTGTGATTAGCCCCACTTCTGAGAGTTCACTGCAGCTTAATTCTACTGTAAAACTGTCAGCAGTGATTTTCTTGTTTAAAGACAGATTTTGGTTCTTGTACAGAACTACTTCTTGCTAAATTCCTTTTCAACCAAACACTCTTGTCATTTCTCAGCCATTAAAGACAATAAACTCCATCTTTGGATTTTTACATGCTGAACTTAGTTTATAATGATGGATAATTGTTTATAACACACTGAAGATTTTTGTTAGCTTTCTGGCATAAAAATTGGAATCTTCTCTTTTGATTCGTGGTTATTAGTAGCAGGTTTATCCTTTCAAATATGTACAAGCCATGATTTAAGTGGAATATTTATTGTCCACAAGAATGGTAGGCTGCAGCTCTCAGAATCCATCTTGTCTTTGCAAGCAGCATCTTTATAATTATCAAACTATTCTCGTGGGTTGAAGCTGATTTTGCAGCAGGATTTAGGTGTTGTAACCCAGAAAGTCACAGTCACAGTGCTGGTTTTTGATGCTTTGGTCCGTGAGGAGAGACCTGGGGCTCCTCTTCCCTGTGTTTTGGGGCAGCTCCAGGTGTGGATGATCCCACGTTTCCTGGCATCCTTAAGTCAGTTGCTATAAAGTGTATTTTGAAGGTGCTGTAAAGCTGAATCAGGACCTCCTGGGGAAGTGGGAAGTGAGAAACACCCACTTGGAGCATCCTAGGACAGGGCCACAGTGCCATGAAAACTTGAATGGTTCTTCCTAGATCCAGGGAAAATCTGTTGGGTCAGGCAGGGATTTGGGGTGGCATGGTTTGGACTTCCACCAAAATATCTCCTTCTTCCCTCTGTCTATACCAGGTGACTCCTGGTGAAATGGTCCATCCCAAATGATATTAGAGGTTTTATTGCATCATAAATCAGAGCAAAGCATGTCTTTGCCATCAGTGCTCCAAAATGGGGCTTAGTGAAAGAAGAAAAAAAAATTTACTATAAAAATCCAATTCTTGTACTTCCAACTTAGGGTACACTGCAATTCAACAACGTGAATTATCAGACTTTCCTCTTAACTGTGATTTATTTTGCAATGTTTTGGGTTGATGCACCCACTTTCATCCCTTTTTCTGGCTTTGTGGGAAGAAAATAAAGAAAGAGTAAGGAAAATGTGGCTTTTAATTTGTCCCCATTAGGGTGATGCCCTACAGGCACACCCTTCTAGTCACCTTTAGTGATTTCTGTAGCAGGAGGTCAGTGCCATTGTCAAGTGCAAAAATGCTGTTGTCACTCAAGGCAGTCAAAGACCTTGTGTGACTTTTTTTAAGGAATTCTTGCTTGCTCCTGCAAGCTTTGCTGTCAGCCAGGAATGGGGAGCCACGGCTGCCTGATCCCTCTTTGCACTTGGAGCTGCTGCAGCCAACGTGCAGCTTGGGGAAGGGTGAGTCCCCTGCCCTTTGAGCTCAGTCTGTGCTGAGGATGAGAGGGAGATGAGTTAAATGACCAAAAGCCTTAGGCTGGGACGTGCCAGCTGCAATCATTTTTTCACTCCATCATCTCACCTTGCCACGTCGCTCTGCCTTATCCAGCCACCAGATGCCTGATGGATAACACAAGTGACAAGGGCAAAACCTCCTCCATGGATGCAGAGGAGAACTTCAGGGGCTGCTGGCTCCTGCCCAGCTGTGTCCTGCCTGGCTGCAGTGAAATCCCTGCCTTGGATGGGGTTTGGGAGGAGGTCAGACCTTGGTGCTGTGAGCTCCCGAGTGCTCTGGCCACGCTCCAGCAGCACACTTAAGCACACACTTAACTTTCAGCATATATACTCCCATTGAAGTCACTGGGGCTGTTTGCATGCTTAAAAGTAAGTATATGCTTAAGCTGGCTCAGAACCAGAGGTTTCAGTGCTTTGTAGGTCCAGTCCTTGCTGGAGCTCAGATAATTTGCTCGTGCAACTTGGCACACGCTTTTAATGAATTCAGAATCAGGCCAAAAAAATTTATCTTCCCTGACTTGGAAGGATTACAAGGAAACAAGTTTAAGGTTTTGTTGAGTTTTTATTACTTTCTAAACATAAAATTTCATGTTTCTCTGTAGTCCTTAAAGAAACACATTTTTCTAGTGTTCTTGGGGGAATCTAGAGACTTGGAGCGAGCAATTTCCAAAATGTTCAGAGCTGATGGAAGAGTACCTGGATGTGCTGCCTGGCCAGGGCAGGAGTGGCTCTGGAGGTCCCATCCATGTTTTCACATCTTGTAGGAAGCTGTGGCATTGCACTGGGTTGTCCTCAGGAAGAAAATTGCATTGTGGTCACCTTAGTGAGTTACTTTAACCTCCATGTTCCAGCTCTTCCCTCTTATAAACAAGGAAATTCTCTCTATCAGCTCTGAAAACTCATTTTGCCTCAGTGCTTTAGGTGTCTTTTGTGACCTCTTCTCCATTCCCTGATCTTGGTCACTCAGTTAAGAAGTTGCTGAGTTTCCAGACCAATTCCTGAAGTTAATGGTGCTGTGTGCTGGTGGCAGCTGCTGGGCTGCCCCAAACACAAACATTTCCAGCACTCTGGTTTAACACCTGAACCCACCTCATACCAGTTGTGAAATATGTCAAAATACTTGATAGGAATCTGTGATTCCAGCAGGCTCTGCTCATCCTATGGGATATAACCCTAATAAATTGAATGGTAACTCAGTGAGATTTGCCACAGAAGTGGCAGAAGGTTCATCATTAGGAAGAAGCTCTTTCCTCTGGGGAGACACTGGCACAGGGTGCCCACAGAAGCTGTGGCTGCCCCTGGATCCCTGGAAGTGCTCAAGGCCAGGCTGGACAGGGCTTGGAGCAACCTGGGCTAGTGGAAAGTGTCCCTGACAATGACAGGATTGAATAGTATGGTCTGGAAGGTCCCTTCCAGCCCAAACCATTCTGGAATTCTGTACCTTGTGCTGCAGGAGCTGGGCACTGCCACCCACGTGCTGGGCACAAACCAGCAGGAAAAGTCACCCTGTGACCAATTCCCAAACACCCAGCGAGTGCCTGGTGTTTGCAAGTGAGATTTCTTTATCCATGTCCAAGCAGTGATTAGACAGTAGCTTGGAACCAGCATGCACATTATCTCACAGTGAGGTAAGACAAATAAATTACAACTTGGAAGCCCCGAGTGGGATCAGTGATCCACCTTAGGAAAATATTTTGGTTTCTGTTTATAAGTCAGCTGGGTTGTGAAATGTTTCATCTGGGAAAGGTGATATGAGACCAGAGAAATATTTGCT
Organism: Leptocoma aspasia; assembly: GCA_013399835.1. NCBI lineage: Eukaryota > Metazoa > Chordata > Aves > Passeriformes > Nectariniidae > Leptocoma > Leptocoma aspasia. The sequence goes on from VXAX01007347.1 coordinate 578,606, forward strand.
CTTATGATGCAAAAAATATTCCAGTTTCTCTCTTAACGGGTTGTTAGTGATAGAAACCAAATTTCTTGTTTCCGGAGCCTCGGTGCTCAGCTGCTTCCCCACAGATGCTCTGCTCTAAGCTCTCTCCTGGCTGACAAGAAACTGCCCATTATCTCCCGTTGTCTGTGAACATCTCTCAGGCTGCAAATTACTCAAAAAGAAGAAATGACCCAAAGCCCAGCAGAGCTCTGTGTCTCTGGCTCACTGGGTGTGCTGTGTGGAGGATGCTGAGGATGCTGGGGCAGGGTTGGGCACAGAGCCACATCCAGTCCTGCTGTGCAGCTCCATCCAGCTGGGATTGGGATGGGGAAGCCTTCACCCCTCCTTTGCAGCAGGTTTCAGAAATCCAGTATCCCTAACATTCGGCTGCAGATAAACTGTACCCAGGATGAACTTGGCCTTTCCACACTCTCTGTTGCTATTACACAAAGAGTGTACTGTTACAATTCGAGTGATATATTAGTACATAGCACAGTTCCAATGCTTTTTCAACACTAAGGGTTTTTTTAATTCAAATGAAACAATCAGAATTAAATTCCTTGGCTCACACAGTCACCACTAAGGCTCAAGCAAGATGACAAATCCACGCTTGTGTCTCAAAGTGTAACATAAGATCTCAGTTATCCCAAAAACCCCGATGAGTTGTCAGATCTTTCCTTACTTGTGGGTAAATATGAGCCTTTTCTAATCCATTATATGTCCTTTTTACATGTGTATATAGCTATGCATTTGCACATGCCACGAGATTGATAATAAGCAAGATAAATCTGTTTTCTTAAGGGAAGTAATATATTACTCCAGCCCCTGCAGTGGAATTGGCATATTTCTACCTCGTTAAGACAGGGTATGACTGCAAACCTCTTCCCAAGAGTTCAGAAATGACTTGGCATATAAAGAAATAAGGATCATTATGTGGTGTCACAGAAATATCAGATGTATCCTTCCTGCATCTCTCACAGTTTTCCCCACCGAAGCCAAGACAAAAGGCTTCAGCATCCTAAAATCGCCGCTTTTATTCGGAGGAGAAGTCAAACAAAATAAAGGCTGGTCTAAAAAAGCCTCCACTGAGATTTAATGGAATTCATTGTGTGTTTAAATTTCCTAGGCATTGTTGAAAATCTCAATAATCATCTTATTGTAAGCTTAGCTAAGTCGTAGATCTTCAGAGAGTGGGAAAATTTACTAGAAGAAAAAAAAAAAAAAAGAAAAGTTACTGGATTTTCTAATTTTAACCAGGACTGAGAATTATAAGTATGTGAATACCACAAGAAAACATTTCCAACCTTGCAAAAACTAAAAAGTGCTGAAGATCTTTAGTGAATCCTTTTTTAATGAAATTTCCAGACCTGGAGGTTGAAAGAACATCAGGTGAAGTTTTTTTGCTGTGCAGAATCATACCTGGTAACACAGGCTTGTGCAGAGCCCTGGGTTCTTCAGGACACTCTGCTTTATGCCAGGATTAAATATAAAGAAATGTTAATCTTTAAGGGGGCTTGGGGCTGGTTGTAGCATTCCTGATTTTTTCCAGGCGTTCTGATTCTGTAAAGCGTTAAAATATGCACGAATCTTGCTGTTCAAGGAGGAGAGAGAAAGTTTTTTCTTGGAAATTAATTTTATTACAAAAGGCTATTTTGTTTTCGAAATCATAATAGCATCCAGTTATACTGTAAATTCCATCTCTTTTTGCCTTTAGGCAGCTAAACAGCATCTAGTACTGGAAAAATACTCTCTGCTGATTGTTCAGTGCATTGTGCTCCTCAGGCTGTGGGTGAGCTGCACCTTCTCTGTGGGTGCAACCTCTGGCAGCACCCACCTGTGCCCCAGCCCCTTGTGTTGTTCTGTAAGGCAAGATGACAAAGTCTTGTGCTTCTGGTACTGCAAAATACTGTAAAATACTGCAAAATTCTGGTACCATGACATAAATTTCCCCGTTGACACCAAGCGCGTGTTTTGTTGCATTTTCTCTTTTGAAGCCCTGCTTTGGATGGCTGTCACATCCTGCCTCCAGTTTTTAAACCATCCCTTGTCCCTGCACTAACCTCCAGGCCTTGGGGAAGCCAGGAGCTTGGCAGGGGCTGGAGGAGGAGCTCTTGGCAGTGCTGGGGGGGCTTTGGGGGGCTCCGTTCAGCTTTTGGGGTCGTGCCGGGGCCCCTGGTTTGATGGCCAGGTGTGCTGGCAGCAGGAATTTGCAGTTGGATGGCATCTGACATGCACTGGGAGCATTCAAGGCAAAGGCAGAGTTTAATAAATACACTTAATCATTTATGTTTTGACCTTAGCCCAGACTCGTAGTCAGACACAGAGCGCGGAGAGTTGGAAATGCACTTTGTCAAGGCTGCTCTGGCAAAGCAGGGCAGCCCCGCTCTGAGGAAAGGCAGATCCTTCAGAAAGGAGAGTAAAAGGTCAGGACTAATCCAAAAGGACAAGCAGTGTATGTCTGTGTGTATATTGGGTTTCACATATGAAATCCAGTCATGATAAATCTGATGGCTTTAGAAACATCTACTTTGATTAATGAAAACATAGTTCCCATAGACCATGGGTTTCATACTTCAAAGTTCCCCTGGATTTAGGACCTTAGGTTTTGCTTATTCATATAACATGCAGGAAACTATTTTTAAATGAATAAGGGAGTATAAAAAAAAACTTTTAAAAAGCAAATGTTTCGACATCAGTGGTACAGATAGGATGGATAATAAGGAGCAAAATTAACAAACAACAGACATTTTATTATGCATTTTACAATAATGTTTACATTCTTTTCCTCTATATTTGTTTTTCCTTGAAAAGATTTATGTATTTATAAAAATATCTAGCTGCTCCAGCTCTGAAAATTGCAGCCTTGCTCACATTTGAAAGCCTTCAAGGACGGCTGTGATGGCTGGCTGTGCTCCTGACCATCCCAAATCTCCTGAGCCCCTGGTTAACCCCTTGTGCAGGAGCAGGGCACTCCGAGTTTGTTGGGATGTGGGGAGGAGCAGGAGGGTGGGATGGTCCCTAAAGACCTGCACGACGATCCTGGACATTGCCAACACTGTCCTGAGTTTCTGGCCACGTGGGCAGTGGTTGGGCAACCTCCTCCCCAAGCATCCATGCCTGGAGCTGCTGGGCTCCTGAGGCCGCTCGGCTCCTCCTGGCAGCTGCAGGTCTGCCCCAAACTCGTCTAGAAATCCTGACAGAGGAATAAACACTGATTTTGTTTACAAGTCTGTGGTGCTGAGGAGGGATGAGCAACTTCTCAGCCTCACTTAGCCAGGAGTTCAAAGGCATTTGGAAGTGTTGGTTGCCTGTGGGACCGGGTACCCCGGCTGAAGGCTCCATTAATTAAATGCACTCACAGGATACAGAGCTGGTGAGTAATGTCCTGTTTATAGCAGAACTGTGAGCAGTTCTGGAAAAAAAGAAACTCTGTGGGAGGGAAGATGACAGGGAGCAGAGTCACTCCAAAGGCTGTGGCTCCTGCCGTGGTTTCCAAAGGCAATAATTAACTCACACCTTGGTGCACCAGCGCTCTGTCCCTTGTTTGCTGGTGTGCCATGGGAGAGCGGGGTGGCAGCATGTGAGCCATGCCCAGGAGGGGATCAGCAGCACGTGCCATGAGCACAGACCTGCCAGATCCAGGGCAGGTCAGGGGGATGTTGCTTCTCCACCCTCGAATAAAGAATTTGCCCGGATTCCCCTTGTAGTGCTCAGAGCGGCCGCTTCGTGGCATTCCCGCTGGAATCACAAAGTTATGGCACGGAAGGGAATTGGCAGAGCCTGTAGGAAAGTTCAACCTTTCATGTTTAAAGGAGGTATGTTACAGTTTGACTCACTGCTTTGGGCGAGGAGTTTCCTTGAGCTGGTTCCTCACACGCCCGTGGGGTTCTCGCTCCCGCCAAGGCGTTGCTGTGGTCACCAGCCAGAGTCCTTCAGAGTCCTCTCCTGCTTCTGAAAAGACCAGGAGAAGCAGGAGAGGTGATGGGCAACCCTTCTGTCCCTCTTGGGTCCAGCATCACTGACTTGGGTCAGTGCATCCCGTTGATCAGGATGCATCTTTTATCAATTTAAATTGGCAGGTCGTTTCCCCTCCCCGCTCTGTTATTCTTGCTCACGCGTATGTTGCAGTATGCAAGGTGAGGCTCAAAACCGTCAAGCTCTTTAATAGAACCATTACTGTATTTTTGGAGAACCTTCTCTTTTTGATTTACTGTTCCTTAGAAGACAGGAAATGGAGCTACTTGATTTCATATTTTAAACAAAGCCGTCCAGAGGTTTAATGAAAAAAATTTCCCCTGGCTTTTGAATTAAAGGGCTATGGTGAAAGATTTAGCTTAGCTATTTTGACTTATAAAAATAACACACTAGAAGCATTAAAACATTTTGTAAAAATGCTTTTTACTACTAGATTTTTTTTTCAGAGAAGAAAAGAAGTTTCTCTGGTTTTCTCACTCTTGGTTGGTGAGGCTGTGAAATGAAAGGACATTTCCAAGGCTTAGGGTAGGTTTTCTTTTCCTTTCTTCTGTAGAATTTATTTTGCTCTTATATTAAAAGCCTTGAAACAATTGCAATGCTAGAGACAAATCCTGTGTGTCTAAGCAAGGTAATTTGGTGTGAGTAATGACAGAAGCCTTTGCCATTAATAAAATGCAAGAAATGGTAAGCAGAAAGATGGGAACCTGATTCTGCTCCATCAGCAGTGGCAAGAGAAAAGGGTGGTGCTCCTTGGAAGGCAAATGTCTGTGGAAAGAGAGAAGTGGGACATTGATTTCAGGCAAAAATTTAAGTTTTGTTAGGAAAATTCTGTGTACGAAGCAAAATTAGCTCAGACCATTTGGGCTGGAAACAAAGCACTTTTGACCTATATGGTCAAGACAAGGGTCCTGCTTGTTCCATTTGGGTGGATTTGGGGTTCTGGGATGATGTTTGGACATCATACAGGAGAGACTGATGATCTTCATTCCCACCTAGTTTCATCTTCAATAAATAAAGGAGAAGTGAGTGTTCTGCAGACTTGAAAGCACCGTGCAATAGGATGAAATACTGACACAATTTTAAGTCAATAAGATTTTTGTTTGGTGATTTAATGAGGCTTCACCAGGATTTCACAAGCAGTTGCTACACTCACATAATGCCTACTTTGCTCACCCTAGAGTTGTTCCTAAATGAATTGCTCCTTTTAGGTGGAACCTGTTCCCCAGCCAGAGCTGTATCCGGGCCGGGGGGACAGAGGCAAGCCAGCAGTCAGGGGCTGATACTGGTGGCTGTCAGGAGGGTTTCAGCAAGCTGTCAGCCTGCCTCCCCTCAAGCCTCAGTAATCCCAGGGATCAGCAGGAGCTTTCTCAGCCCCGTTGGTTCTGTGGTTACGTTCTGGCTTTGGTGATGCTGAGAGCAGGACTCTCCACTGAGGTTTATTTGTAAACTCCTCGCTGGCCGGCGATGGGGAACTTGATACCTTATCAAGTGAGATACTGGGATTGAAAAGGGGAGAGAGAGGCAGCCAGAAGGAGAGATTACAATATAATAAATAGCAGAGATAGGGTGAGCTGCTATCAGTGGAAGTTTAATGCCATTAGCCTGTGTGCCATTGGGAATCATGTGTGTAGGGAATGATGCAGGCAGCGCAAAGCACCCAAAGGCTCCTGGCAGCAACCAGCCCATTGCCATGTCACACACTCCATAGTCACTTTCCAAGGTGTAAAAATACCCAGAACTTAATTCTGCCATGAAAAAAAAATTTAATTCGTTTACCCTGACACATGTGCTGTCTGCTGATGCACTGGCAAGAGGAACAGGAAGGTCTGTGACAATAAATCTGGGGGGTTTTGGGGTTTTTTTGATGTAAAACAGTTTTGTTTTACATCAGAGAGGGACAGAGCCAGGAATTTACAGGAGGGAAGAACCTGCCTGCTCAAAAGGTCCCCTTTTCTACCCCCATGTCCTGAATAACTTCGCTCACACTCTGCGTGTTCAGCTTTACCTGGAACCCATTTTATCAAAGTCTGTATTGGAATGAGGGGGAATTTGGGGGTTCCACTGCAGCACAGAGCAGATGATGGTGCAAGGACCTCCTCTGCCTGATGCAGGCAGTGATCACCCACAGGCTGCAGTGGTGGCTGCTGAATCCCAGCTGGATGTCTGGACATCAATGATCTTGCCAGATGTGCACTGCTACCACGGAGAAGGAGTGAAAAGGGAGGAAAGATAAAACTACAGCTTCCCCAGCCCAACATTTTTTTACAAGCAAACTTCCAGTGCAGTTAATCCCTCTAACCTGCATTTGCATTAACACTTGCAGCCTCACACGTTGCTGCTAAGAAGTTTTGGCAGCTCCTGGCCCTGATTGCAGAGGTAACACTGCACTTGTCTCCTTTGCTCTCACTCAAGGATCTCAGGAGCCAGAGCCCAGCGCTCCATGAAGTTTCTCCCTGTACACACAAGCAGGCATCTTGGCAGAGCTTCAAAAGCCATTTGCCTTATTATTCATATGTCTGCTTATAGGAGCAGAAATGCTCCCATTTCTCACTTTTGGAATAAGGGCTGACACCAGGAAAGAGGAGATTTCTCATCTCTGGCACAGCCCTGCAAACCTGTGGGAGCTCATCATGTCCCTGCTGCTTCCCTGAGGCTTGGGAAGCAGGTTTAAAAGTCCCCCTGATCACTCTCAGGGTACATGAACAGCTCTGTTAAAAACAACTGAAATCTGTGGGGTCTTGGAGATGGAGTCTCAGGGCTGCATGAAACTGTAGAAGGATGACGTGGGAAAAAAAAGCTGGAAAAAAACCCCAAATATTGCTATTCCTCCTGCATTTAGGAGAGCTGACATCATGAAAATGCTGTAGAGATTTAAACATCATCGAAATTACTTCGCCTCCTCCCTGCATTTTCTCAAACAAGCTTCAAGAACCCTCGCTTTAAAACAAATTAATAGACTGGAGCAACCTTATAAATCCAGAGAGCCATTAAAAGCTGAAATATTTGGTCATTCCTCCTCTCGGTTGAAACTGGGATTCATCCAGAGTTCAAGTGCGTGTATCACACGAGAGCCACGGTCCCGCTTTGCAGAGGTCCCTTTCAGTGCTGATGGTTTTCTAGTGCCAGGAATCCACTGCGGGGCCAGGCCAGGAGATAAATCAACACCGATGAAATTCAGGAGCCAGGAGTCACCATTGCAGCCCATATAAATCCCTGAATGCCAGCCCTGGCGCTTTTGTCCGTGCCATTAGAGTTCAGAATTATCTGCCCCTCTTTGCTGATGTATGGATTAACTGGCTGGCCGAGTGTTTACCAACGTTATCACCCGGTACTTGGGGCGTTATCAGAGGAAGGGCCGCCTGCCGCGGGGCTTGGTCTCTCACCCTTTCTATTACCACCTGTCAGTGGCAGGGAGTGTGCTGTGAAGCTGTACAGTCACAGACTACAAGTGCAGATAGTTTCTGACGGCTGATCAAAGGGGAAAACCAAAGGCCTGATAACAAGGACGTGTTTCATGTACTTTTAACTCTGAGAAACATTGGCATTTGCATTTTTTCCCCTCGGTAGGCTGGCAGAAACCAGGCACAATAAACGCTGCATATTCAGTTACCTAATAGTGGAGTAAATGGTATGTGCTTGAAGCAACAAAGCATAACTGTAATCTTGTTCCAAGTGGGAATGATTTAAGTAAGCCTTCGCAGAAGACTTGCCTTATAATAAAGAAGAATAATTTTAATTTGTACTTTGAAGTGATCCTGAATTCAGAATCTAATCTTTGCGTTCGGCAGAACATCATGCCCTGCTGTGAATGAGGTAATAACTGCAAGTCAAGGAATTATTTGAAGGATCTTTTGTAGGTACGTGCACTCCCTCACAAGAGCCAGAGTCTTCAGTAGGGGCTGCTGGTGAAAGAGCCTCTGTTAGAGCACGTTTGGCCTAAAACTTCCCAGTGCAGGAGCAGAGAAAACCCACAGATATCCCAGACTGAGGGAAGGGATCCATTTGTTCCTTCGTCAGACACAAGGCAGCTCTGCCTCTTTTCTGTTTCAGAGCAAGAAAGGGATTTTAACTAAAATGTCTGCCCATTAGCAAAGACAGAATGACTGTTTCCATTGTCCAAGATGAGGAGGGGGAAGAAGCATCTCAGCAGCATCCCAGTGGAAGACTAATCAACTTCAAAAACAATTCCTAATTGTCTAACATAAAAATATTTGCATGCCATCCACATTTGTGTTATTGTGCTGCTTTCCTGTCTCTCACCTGTGTGAGACCAGAACTGGGTCTGTATTTTAATTTCACCTTTTTGATTACAGCTGCTTGGTCGAAGTTGGTTCACGCAGTGCTGGTAACACCAACCTTTCAACTCGTGCGCTAAAATCAGCTTTTCAGGCGCCCGAAACGCATCACCCACGGAAGGAGGTTGGTGCCAGGGTGTCCCACACGTGTCCCCATTTGTCTGTTGAAGGTGCCTTCGACCGGAGCGTGACCTTGCTGGAGGTGTGTGGGAGCTGGCCCGAGAACTTCGGTCTGCGCCACATGTCCTCCATGGAGCACGGCGAGGAGGGGCTGCGCGAGCGCCTGGCCGACGCCATGTGCGAATCCCCCAGCAGGGACATGGTGGGATCAGGAACAGGTACAAAGAAGAGGTGTGATCAGAGATCACGTACATCTCACCCAATGGTGATTTTTATTTAATTTTGGGTTTTTTTTAAGTTTTTCTTTTCTCTCTGCGCTCTTCTCTCTCTCTCTCTCTCTCTCTCTCTCTCTATCTGACTAATCGGCTTTTGTGGGGATCTCGGTGGGATGGAAGTCCTTTATAAGAAGAAGTTAGTGGTAGATCACATAAACACAGTCTGAGATGTTGGCACATGAAGCTTCTTTATCATATAGCTGGGACAAGGGCTCTCCTGCATCCCCTCCTGTGCAGATTGCTGCCCCTGCACACCCTGCTCCAAACAATGCCATAATCACACATATCCTCATTTTGTGTCCTGAATAGAGCCACTGTGAAGGGCTGGTTCTGTAATCCAAATTAATCCATCTTCATCAGTGTCCATTATATTGATAAATTGTATCATCTGTTTAAGTAAATGGAATGGCACATCAGAGATTATGCTGTCAGAAGGGGCCCCGTGGTAGGAGATGCTCAGAAATTAAAGTGCAGTTATTGCAGGTTTATTGTCTCCATGAATTTCGACTTGTTCCAAAAAACACCTCCAGTAAAAACACCTCAGAGTGATGGTGGCCCCTAACATCAGCTGCCAACTCACTTGTCACTCTCCTGGCAGCTTGCCTGAGAAGGCAAAAGAGGAGAAACCAGCAGGAAGGTGTGGGAATGCCAACCTATGGATCTTTCAGGAAGAGCATGAGCTGTCTCTTCCTTTTGCTCTTGTCCTCATGTATCACTGTGGGTCTTGTGCTGCTCTGAGCTCTCTCTGCTCCTCGAGAAGTCTCTCCCATCAGGGCTCATCCTGACTTTGCTCACTGTGGAGCAGGTACCAAACTGCAGCAACTTCCCACAGCCTGGAGGAGGAGGATGCAGAGGAGCAGGATTTTAGCCCTTGTCTGTAGGTGCAGGCAGCACTAAACAGGCTGAGCAGTGCAGAAACACCTTCTGCACCCAGCTGGTCACCTTCCCAGCTGTCCTTCCTCTGATTTCCATCTTGAGAGAGGTGAAATCAGAGGATGAGTTAGACTTGGAATTCACAGAAAGGCTTGGTTGAACACTAAGGGTGTGTCTGCTGCAGCTCTGGTGCAAATCCTCACCAGCTTTTTGCCTTGGCCAGGACACTTCATGAGTCCATGACTTCAGAGCTCCACCACTGCAGTGAGGGTAGAGATGCCTCACATTGCTGGTGTGGACTTTAATCAGCTCATGTCTGTAAAGGGCTGGGAAGGTGGAAAAAGCAGGCTGTGAAAATAGAGAAAGACACATATTTCATCACTTACTGACCCAGGCTGTGATCAGTGTGAACTTTGGGAGGGTATCCACTGCTGATAATGGGCCAGCACCCCTCAGGCTGTGTATGGAAGGGGAAAGGTGAGGGGGATACCTCTTCTGAAAGCTGAAGCCTTCCAGATGTGCCAGGTTAGGGTGACTGACTGCCCTGGAGACTTGACAGTGTATTATATTGTAAACCAAGAACTTTGTCAGAGACAGAGACATTCCTTCCATTTTCACCAAATCCAGCTGATGGCAACGAGTGCCAGCTTTTTTGGCATAAGATGAGGCTGGCTGTACTGCAGGTGTAAAGACAGAAAGGAGCTGTTCATAGAGATGCCATCACTGAGTTAATATTCATCCAAAGAGATTTCTCCCAGCCCTTGCTCCAGCCCCATAAATCTCCCTAATGAGTGTAAGATAGATGCCATCTCAGAGCAGCGATTTTACGCAGCAGTAATGAGTAACATGAGCACTGACCCAACTCACCCCATCCCACCGCCCTCCTCTCCCTGTCATTAACACTCTGTGTGTCGTGGCATTCTCTCCACCACTAACACACTTTATTCTCAGGATTTGGGCATGTGGTGACTCAGAGCAGCAGGGAAAACCTGGTGATAAGAGGGTGAACTCCTGTGCCCTTTCCACTTCCATCCCCTAACAGCTCTTGAGCTGTTCCTCTTTAGCAGACAGACAGAAAAAGTTCTCTCCTGCTCAGATGTACCTGGAGAGCTTGCACTCATCAAGGGAGTGGACTGGAGCTGGCTGCCAGCACCATTCCTCAGCCTGGGGAGCACAGGGAAGGACTCACATCTGTCTGCTGCTTAATAAATGGGCAGAGATAAGTGTGGAGCTGCATTACCCTCACTTCAAAAAAGAGGTGTCTTTGTTGGCTCATAACAAGTAGGAGAGTTTTCACTTCCCCCAAACCTCTTATATCGTAACCAAGCTTGGCAGAAGTGAATTATCTTTGAAAAAACTCCGTTTTCCTCCTTGGGTTCTACTGCCCACTCACCACAGTGAAATGACAGCAAAGAGTTCAGCAGAAAAGAAGGTTTGTTTGTTGGTAGTTGATTTCTGTCTTGCTGCTGCTTTCAGAACCAGTGTTTATATTTCTGCATTGGACTCAAAATTGTGGAATTTATAATCTTTTTAATAATCCTAAAATAACTTATTTTAATTTATTCATGCCTTTATGTTATGCATGCTTTAACCCCTGTTTGTGCTCTGTGGATTCTCTTCAGTCCTTAAATAGATTTTGCAGAGATTTAACAAAACTTGCAAAGTCTTACTCAAACTTCAGCACAAATTAATGAACATTTCTAGCTGGGAATGTGAAGATTTGTGCATGTGCAGTGCTGGGGTCCAATGTGTGGACAAAAACTGGGCAGTAGGGTGGACAGTGAGACTTTGTCAAGTTCTCGACTGGTCCTGACATGCACTCAATGGCAAGAGATAAATAGATTCTTTTAATGCCTTAACTGTTAGGGCATAGCTGACACGTAGGTTTATATAGAAATCAGGGCTGATAGGCTGCAGTGGTGTGCAGGAAGTGTGTGCTCCTGGTGCACAGACCACTTTGGGGAGCTGATATTCCCAGAATCTTTGTTTTGTACCTGCCCCGTTGTAGGGGCAGCAACACTAACCCTGGCTCTGGCTACTGGCAGAGGCAGAAATACCCAAAGCTTGGTCATAGCCCAGACATCAAACTGGAGGATGCTGAAAACATCAGGAATAATCTGGCATTTGCAGGAAAGGGGGATTAGATGGGGCTTTTCCACCTCTGACTCCGTGCCAAGGGCTGTCGGACAGTGGGTGGGAGAAGAACCAGGTCTGGAAAACTACCCCCCAAAAATCTCCTTTCCTTGTGACCTAAATGATAACTCCAGTTGTCCAGCTAGTTGGCTTGATTGGGAAACCAGCTTTTCCCCTTGTTATCCAATTATTCAGATGACCCATGTCTATCTGAAGTGGAGTCTGCTGTACATAAGCTGTCAGCCCAGATACACATTTAATTCCAAGGAAGGGGTAAATTGGCAGAGATGCAAAAAGATGTTTTTGCTGTTTCAGTTTCTGTCAAACTCTCACTGAAAAGAAAAAATTATGCAAGTCTAGACACAAATGTTAGTGGTCAGTGCCCTCTTTTGCTTGCAAAGCTTTGTTTTCAAGCAGCTACAATATTTACATTTGCAGTGCAGTTCTTAAGTGTGTGCTGGAGCTTCATATTGCATTCCCTCCCCCCCAAAAAAAATCACCTTAGGACTGTGATTTATGAAACTCTGCTTCCAGGAGACAAATATCTCTGACAAGATTCCACTCAAACTGGACGGGAAGAAATTGCCAGCTCAGGCTAGAAATCTTCCCTCCAAAAATACTGTAATTAGTAAATCCTCTGCTTCACCTATTCCTTCAGCAAGTACATTTTTTTAAGCTTTCCAGTGTATTTTGATCACTTCTAAGCTTAATATTTGAAATCAGCCTATAGTAGGGGGGCAATATGATATTATTTGAAATGCATCTTTCCTCCAAAACTCCTGCAAACCTCCAAGTCAGTTCTCACCCATGGGAAGACAGTGGCACAGTGAGGTGCACCTCTGGCCTTCAGAGGAAACTGTCTGGATTCCTTCCAAATTTCATGAACAGACTCATAATGCACTGAAGGAAGCTCATATGTTGAAGCAAACTCTTTAGCCTGATTAATGGGATGTAAGTAAGTGGAGCTAATTAGAGGTGCTGTTAGGGAATGGCCTGTAGGAAACCCGGGATCAGGGCACTTTGGGTCCTGGTCCCCAGCCAAAGCCCGAGCCTAGCTTGGGTCTGGACACCTTTGAGCTTTGCAGAGGGATGGCTTTGGAACCTTCTTGTGAAATTTGGGGGTTGGAGAAGGGAAGTCACACATTTCCTGGTGTGCCTGGCTGAGGTGGGAAGCAAAGGGAGAGAGCAGGCCAGTGGCTGCCGTTCAAGGACCATCCTTCCTGGGGTTTTTCCAGAGGAGAAAATATCCATGCTCACAGGCTTTGTTCAAAGATCAGCAGCCACCTGGACATAGATGTACCTGTACATTTAGTTTTAGGAATAGGATTAGCCCTTTATGGAGTTAGAACTTCCAGTGGTACCTTCCCCTCCCTCTCTCCTTCCTTTCTTCCTTCCTTCCTCTTTAATTTTTCTAAGACAATTTTCCCCTTCTCTCTCCTCAGCTATTTTTTATCCTAACTCAGACATGGGCTATAGATACACAGAGCAAATTATTTTCCCCTTGAAGAGCATTTCTGCCAGGAGATTTCTGCATAGGTTCAGTGCAAAACAGCTTGGGCAGCAAACCCACTGGTGGATCAAATAACATCAATGCTAAAAGCAGCCTTTGAACTTTCAGAATATTCATCCCAGGGTCAGAGATTAAATTACCCCCTCCAATAAGTCTGGGAGCTCAGTGCAGTACTTCCTACAAAAGGTTTATTTGGTTGGGCCTGGTTGAAAAGAAAGGAAAATTCAGTCTCTTTAGGAGCCACCATTTTGGAGGTGCTGGATAAGAGGAGCATTGGCCTTGCACACATTTTGGGATATCAAGCACTTCAGTGTGGGTTTTTTGCTCTCTCCTGTCCAAGGGTGTTGCTGAGCAGCCCCATCCCACAGCCCTGGGCAGGCCCAACAAGGGTATTTGTAATTTCCCAGTCATTCCCCATATCTCCAAATCCAATCTTGCCACCAGCCCTGGGAGGTTTCAGTGGAATTTCTTCCAGGTCATACATTATTTAAGAGGGGGGGGGCGGGGTGTGAATGCTGATACCATGAATGTTTCTGATGTGAATCCAGGTTCATTGCTGTTTGTAGAAAAAATCTAAAAGGAGCACTGGTGCCACAAGACAACTCTGACTTTCTGCCATTTGATAACAAACTTGATCAACTGCACTTGCTTATTATCAACGGTGGTGTGGGGAGATTCCTTTTCTCTTTCTTCTTATTAAATCAAAGCATTTTTTTAAGAAATATTTTATTTTTGATACAGACACAGCCGGTGAAGTAGCAGTAAAAAACACCACCACAAAGAGGCACATGGCTTTGAAATGTTTTGGTATGTAACATAACTGTATTGTTATCAGGTCTTAACTTTTGCACAAAGAGTATTTTCCCTTGTTCTTAAAGCAAACCCTCTCTCAGCTTTCCAAGGGCCACGTACCTAACGTGGCCATATGGGGACAAACCAAAAAATATCAAAGTGTCTCAAGTCATTTCACAAATAACATTGTTCTGTTGCTCTCCTTAAACGAACAAGAGTTTCTTTGATTTTTTTTTTTTAAGTCAAATTTAGGATTCTGCTGTTCAGAGCAGAGAGGTCACAAGGCCCTAATGTATTTAGCATTGACTGCCCTCTCTTGTAGTGCGTCTATTAGTCAGTAATTTGATTTGTACCTATTCATTTGCAGTCCCTGCAGGAGCTCTGAGCTGGCCCCAAGTATAATTGGTGCTGTCTCTATTTTTACATCATTAGATTAGCCCCGACTCCTGGCCACTTGTTGTCTGCGCTTGTCTGTCCATTTATACAACCTAATGTAACACAAAATTCATTACTGATCACATTACTTTCAACTCTGAAGCCAGCTTTGTGATAAACATTTTGTTAACCCTTCCCTGCCAGTGCACAGACCTGGGGGATAAATGCACTTTCCCCTCTGCAGGAAAAATCAATATCATAATAAAACAAAGTGCAGTCACATTCCTGGATTTGTCATTCCTCCTGGAGAAAGAAATGGGGAGGAACATATAGGAGATGACTAAATGGTGTCTGCATCCAGGCATCTCACTCTGCTCAATATGAAATGAGCTCAGCAGTGTCCTTTCTACTGGAATATAAAGAAGTGACACGAGATAGGGCCAGCACTCAATTTAAAACTTAATTTCTTACTCATTGTTCTGCAAGTGTTTTAGCTCTTCTGGTCAGGCTGTAATCAGGTTATGACATTATTGGAACTGGACATTTTTCTTGCAGTGCTTTGTCTCAAAAGCAGTGAACAGAGACACAGTTCCCTTTTTCCCTTGGAGATTTGCTGCTGTGTTGGGCTTTTTTGGGTTTGCTTAGGGTTGTGGTTTTTCCTCCTAATGATTAAGCAAATCAACTGCAGCACTCCAGAATCTCACAGGAAAATTCAAAGCTCTGTCCTGTCTAGCTTGGCTTTGCTCACATTTGATTTTCTGCTGAGTCCCTCCCAAAGCATGAAGCTGTTTGCATCCCTGAAATTTCTGCTGGTGATTCCAGGGGGAACAAGAGGAGACCCATGGTAGGTATTCCAGCCAGGGCTGAGCATCCTCCCAGCTCTGCTTGCAGCATCCTGCCCAGGAGGTGATTCCTGCTACCCAAATATATTTTGGTGCATGCAAAAGCTGTTGGGCTTTTAACAAGTTTTCTAAATTCATTTTCTGTTTGCACAGCTTGGCTTGGAAATCTGTTATTTTGGGTTTTCTAAATATTTAGAAATATTTCTCAGTGTTTATTAAATCTTCCCTTTAAAAGTCTGAGGCCTGAAGCCTGCCCCACACCGAGTGGTCCCACACTGGGTAGGGGGCAGGAGACAACAGGGTTTTTCCATCTGTAATTCCTATAATTACCTTGTCATTCCTTTTAGGAGTCTTTCTATGGTGTTTTTGTGTAGGATATGACTTATGGCAAGCATATCTCTCTCAGTAAGTATAAGAGCCCTCGGGTCCCAGCATTTGAACCAGGACTGGTATTTTTACAGCTGTTTTGTGAGCCAAAACCTCTTGCAGCTGCTGAGGTGGTGGCAGAATAAAGACAAGACAGTTCCTGTCCCTCCTCCCAAGCCCAGCAGCCCCAGAGAGCTGTTGAGTATTTGCTGATTTTTGGGATGTGCAGCACAGGCCATCACAAAGCTCTCATAAACTATGCATTGCCCTCTCCAGGGGAGATGGGAGAGGAGGCTGTGCAATGGAAACCCATTTGTGCAATAAATTGTTAAGCAGTTGAACTGTTAAATGAACACTTATTAGAGAGGTAGGATGAAGTATGAGTCACCAAACAGCAAAATACACATTAACACAGCAAACCCTCTGCAGTAAATGGAAAGTCAAGAGCCAAGGCAATGCAAATGTTCCAGTGTGAGCCAACCCTCTGGCCCTGCAGCTTCCAGTCCTCTCAGCCCCTCTTCCACCACAGGGTCTGCTCCTGGTGCTTTGGCACAGCAGGCACAGGTCCTTTGGGGAGCTCCAAAGTGCCACCTCTGCCAGCTCCAGGTGCTTCTCCCTTCGGATGCTGGATCATTCCCTGTCACTGTGTTGTGGCCTGCAGCTGTGCCCTGCGCCTTTCTCTAACAGAAGATCACACAAAGGGTCACCTGATTTTCCCAATAATCCTGCCTTGCTCTCCGTGGTGGAGTCTGAGAGCATCAGGACTTGCTGGACAGTGATGGTGTTGGATATTTGATGTTCACAGTGTGCCTCAGGGCATATGGGCAGGCAGAAAGAGAGGGCCAGGGAAAATGAGAAACAAACCCAAAGGGATTTTGGCTGGGGCGGGATCTCAGTGATCAGTAGAGACTCCCTGGAGCATCCCCATGGGATCAGCTCTGGTGGCTGCCCCCAGAGGAAGGAGGGTTGTGGCCAGGTCCCTGGCAATGCTGGGAACACTTAGTCCTCCTTGAAGTATACATCCTAATTTGTGGTATGAAAAGATTAGCTTTCCTTCCATTCCTAGCCTGCTGTCTCCCCACCATGGATAATATATAAAACAGTAGACTTTTATTCATTAACATTTATGGGAAAATGTTAATATTAAACTGTAAGTGAAAAGCCCCATCTTATTGAATTCTTCTGCTGTGTTATTGGGAGCCTAATTTCATTTTGCATTTAAATAAAAACCAGATGATGTCCAGGACGGTCAGGCAAGCATTCTGTAAGTGAGAATTTATCTTGCAATCTGGGTAAACAATGTCTCATCATTTAACAGTTATTATAAATAATGGGGTTTTAAGCACTTTGCTGGGAGTTCATATTGGCTCCACACGGGTTGCACTAAGGGAGAGAGAATTTCAGTGACATCTTCCAGGCATCCGGGGAGGAGGAATCATATCCTGAGCTTGCTTCTCAAGCTGCAGTTTTCATCTTCCTCTGGTTATTATTGCTCAATATTGTGTGCACCATCCACTGACAAAAAAAACCAAAAAACTAAGAGGAAGGAAAATGACAAATTGGTTGGAAGCATTTTGAAAATGAAGAAACCCTGTTTGAAGCTTCCCCATAAAAGGGGAATGTGTTCAGCCCCCTGCAGATGTTCATGCAGGTAGCTGAGCCTCCAAAAGGGAGATTCTTTCAGTAAAAATGGGGCTGTGTGAAAGTTGTGCATTCACAGAGAGTGGAAATGATGTTGAGGCAAAACATAAAGACAAAAAGATCATAAAGCAGCTGCAGCTTCACTGCCAGGTGCCTAAATACAAGGCAGAATCATGATTTAAATTGCCTTTTCTGGGGGATGTGACCAGAGGAATGCCTTGGTTTGCCATTAGGTCTTTCAGATTTCACACAGAGTTACCTTCCACTAGCTCCTCCACAACCTCCAGCAGCTCACCCATACGTTTGTAAGAGTGCAGCTACAAAGACAGACTGTAACAGAATCAAAGCTTGGAACAATTTTTAAAATACGACTTTCAAAAAGCAAAAACGTTGAATTTACTATTTCCAGCTGCCTCCTGGCTTTAGGAGCACAAATGTGAATTGCTGTGTTCAACAGCTCCATTAACAAAGGGACAAATTAAGCTTTTAATGTCATTTTTATCAAGGTTCTTTCATATTTATGTCTAACATCAGAATTTGGAGCTATATAAATAAGAGAGTGTGTTAAGAGCCTCAAGCAGCCCTGCAAGAGAGAGAGCCCAGGAGACTGGGCTGTTGTTTTTCCAGGTTGGGTTAATACTCAGTCAAGGTAGAGCTGTGATTTTAAGGGAATGACTGTGAACCCTGAGTGCTTTGTAAAATTAGGGCTGTGTTTACAAAGCTAGTCTTTGCTTGAAGCAGCCATGTCAACATAATATTTTTAAAAAATGAGTGAATAGCCTAAATAAATTGCATTCGGAACTAGGATGATTTGGATGGGTTTGGAGCTGCTCAGTGACACTGAACTACTGCCAGGGAAGTGCGAGGAGGAGACTGGTCCTAATCTCCACCTGAGCTCTCCCAGCTCCAGAGCCTTGAACTGTTTAGATGAGCAGGCAGGGCTGAGGCTGTGGTGACATCATTTCGTGAGCTTCAACAAAACTCTCCTGATTTGGACCAGCTGAGCATCTGCTCCCCCCCCCCCCCCNTTAACTTTTCCTTTGAATCAAACCCAAATTCCAGTCTGGTCTAGCTTCCTCCTCAGCATCAATCTGCACCAGGGGAACAGCCCAGAGCCTCTCACTGGCCCAAAAGGCCACTTTGTGTCAGAAGTACTAGAAGTCGTGCCAGAATGACTTTGCTTTGTAATTTTATACTTCTAAAATGAGCTCGGCAGTGTGTCAGGAGCACAGAGAGCACATGTGGGAGATGCACAGAGGCACACTGAGCACTGCAGTCCACCCCAGGGCTCTCTTCCTACCTGAGAGGCTTTAAGGAGGCCAAATGCTGAGGTGGCATCACAGGGAGGATAGAATTAGGTCTTAGATGGGAAAGGAACTGAAATTTGGAGGGTCAGGTGTGAAATTCTCATGCAGAGTGTCAGCAGTCAGTGCCCAGATCCTGAGGTCATCACTAGGTTTGTGGGTTTGACCTTCAGGCAGCTTTTCCTTCCCCAGCTCTTTTGCTGGAACTGTTTGGCTGAGCCCAAGGAGGAGGAGGAGGAGGGACCCCCAGCACCCCCTGAGGGCTCCTGGCCATCCCTGTCCTTGCTGCAGCCACCTCAGGGACACAACCTGTGTCCTGAGACTTGAGTGGCTCCAGCTCTGGAGGGAAGGGGGATGCTCAGATCCACACTTGCTCTGGATAGAAGATGTTCCAGGAATAGGAGCATTGGCTCCAGCATTTCTGAGCAATATCCCCGGAGTTCAGTGGGTGCAGGACATGGTAGGTGTCAGAAACATGCATTTTACTTTGAATTTGTAATTTCCTTCGTGGAGTAGAGGCTGACAGAGAGGTCAGTGTTGAGCAATCCAAGGCACTCCCATAACCCTGGGAATGAGAGACCAAACCCAGGAATTTTAATACAGTGTTTTCTCTGCAAATGCTTTTGGTCTGATATACACAGATGTGCTGCTTGCGTAACCAAAGATGCAAGATAGTTCTTCCTAAATGCATTAAAAAACTTGTCTACACATGCTGGCTGGCACAGGAAATCATGTATTCCACATAGGATATCTTACAGGAATTTGGAGTAGCAGCATAGTGGAACTTTCAGGATGGGGTAAGAGAGAATTCCTTTAAACCCAAGCAACCATCACTGCATATTCGTTCAAAAACCTCATCTGTAAATCTTGCAAAAGGAGTCGTAGGCTTGCAGGATGTGATGGGCTACAGAAATGATTTTCTATTTGATTGTCATAGCTTTTGGGATTTCACATGCTGGCTAAAATCGGCAACTCATCCTTCTGAAGAGCCATTTATGTAGGAAAACATCCTAAACCTCTTCACTAAAATATACAGCTCTAGGAAACTTAAGATAATTTTTAAAAAGCACTGGAAGTCATTGTGAAAGTGCCTATCTTGAAGAATATTCTCCCTCTAAATGCCAGTCCTTTATCTGGTGCACTTTTAACCTTCCATAAAATGCTCAGAGTCAAGTCTGGCGAGATGCCAGAGTCTTGGATCTCCTACTCCATGGGTTCAAGTCATGTGGAGCTGTCTGGGTGCTCTTTTTAAAGGAGTAAACAACCTGTTTAGAAGTTCATGCAGGAAGATGTTTTGTTCTTTTCTCACCCATCTCTTTGTGCCTGAAGCAGACCCAGACATTTCCGTAAGCTCAGGTGTGCTCCCTGTTCTGCAAGTGTTGTTTGGCATCCCTGCAGTGAAATCAGGCACTAGAAAAGAGATTTGGGGTCTCAGAGGGACTCTGATGTTCAGAAGGCTCTGTCTTCATTCCCCTGGTTCTCTCCTTCCTCCTGTACCTCCCCATCTCCTCGCTGGATCCTGCCACCTTTGTTCCAGGATGCCAGGTTTCATCTCCAAGTGCATGGCATGAGCCAGCTCTGTGTGGATTCAGCACTGGAGTTATTGTAAGGTAGTTTGACAGTAACTAATATTTTACATAGGCCACTGAATCCTGATTTCACAGAAGTTGCTCAGGCAGTGTTTCCCAGTCTTCTTTACTTGCAAATTTAATGGAGGTGCTTTTGTGGCGTCTCAACATCTTTCAGGTTGTGACAGGATGAGACAGTTTTAACACAGGAATTGATTTTCAATGTTCAGATGCCATGGTTTTAATTTTTTTTTATTTCCTCATTTGAAAAGACTTTAAGATCTCTTTGTGAAACTGCTGAGTTTATAAAAGAAGGAAAAAGAAACATTTCTGAGGAGCAGGTATGTCATGCTGTCACCCAGAGCATGGCAGGAAGTTGGTCCCACTGTGCTGAGTGTCAGTGCAGGTGGACAGGCACAAAGCTTGGGGCAGAAAGCAGTTTTAATTAACTTTTAAACATTATCATAATAAGCTGAAATTGTAATCATGTAATCACTTCATGAGAAGTGACTCTTTGCCTGTGCTCCCTCTGGAAAGGAGCAACACACATTTGCCCAGAAATTTCAGCCATCTCAAATCAAAACCAATTTGGAAAATTAAGATTTTTCATGAGGACTCAGTGCTTTCGTTTCACTGCAATTGAATATTAACGATTTTTGTTCATCCAAATCCCCAAAAGCAGGGGTTCCCCTGGGGGTGCAGTGCCCCCCTGTGCCCTCCCTGCCAGCGGATCCCCGGAGCTGCCAGCGGGGCTGGAGCCCCTCGCTCCGAGCGGCCGCCAAGGGTGCTGGAGATGGATTATAATTAGAGCTCCCTCGTTAGCTTAATTGCATTTCATTAAAAAAAAAAAAAGGGGTGGGGGGGGGAATGCTCAAGAAAAACCTTCAAGTGTAGTACCAACAAGGTAATTTCCAAGCACCCCGATATTTCCTCATCCCGGTGCGGTTTCTGACCTCGCATCGGTTTTTGGGCTCTTCTCCACCTTGTGTGTCCCAGGCAGCAGCTCCCTCTGCCCTGGGCACCAGCGATGATGCTGAGAGTGAATGTTTCCTGCAGAAATAGTGCCAAAAGCACCCAGCAGAGTTTGGGATGTTGTCCGAATCCCGAGAGATGGAGCGTTTCCGTGTGCAAGTGCCGGTGTGAGCTCCTCGGGGGGAGCACATCCCGCTCCCTTCAGCAGCAATCAGTGAAATTAAAATGTTTAACTCACCCATTCACTGGGGAGCGTTGTGTAAATTACAAACAGTTTAAGAGATCCTCAAGACTTCCATTGTGTTAATACAAATTGCCTTTTAGCGTTCCCTTTAAATAGGGTCCTTTTGAGTGAGAATCCAGATGGCAGAAGCTCCGTAATTATTATTCATTACAGTTAATAAATAACACTCGGGAAGCCCCAGTCAGTTCTGCAAGTCCCCTATGATGGGCATTGTGTAAATGTAAGGGTGAAAAAATAGTCCTTGCCACAGAATCTGTCAGGATTTCAGTCAAAGACAAGGAGCTATGAAGGGCCCTTATGTGTGCCTGCCCCTGATCATGGACCAGGCTGCCATTCCCAGAGCTCTCTCCGCAGGGAATCTCCTCCAAAAGGAAAGGGAATTGTCTTTGATTTTAAAAAGAGGCTTGAGTTTTTGCCTTTTAGCTGTTTATTCAGAAGTCCCCCTGGATGGGGAGAGGTGGGTTTAGTGAGCAGCACCTTGTGTCTCTCCCCCACCCTTGGAGAATTCCTGTCCCACATCCTCATTTCGGGAAGGGGCCGAGCACATTCCCGCGTTTGTGGCCCCTCGGTGCACGACAGAGCCTGAAAAGTTCCCCAGAATAATTGCTGTGAATGACAGAAATGAAATCGAGGAGATTCAAGCTCTGCTGGCCATTACCCCACTTCCTGCATTCCTACTTGTTAATTGTCTAATTCCTAACGAGTCTTCGGGCGTCTGATGGACTTTCTGATGCGTGCTCACTCCGACGCTTCCTTCCCTCCCCTCCCTGGCCTCATCCCTCACCAGAGACCTTGTTCCTTTAAAAATGCCATCCTTAAAAATCAGAAATACTCAGCCCAGCAAAAGGAAAAGGGAACTTGACATTAGTTGAGCTTGAAAGGCTTGGTGCTGTGAAAAGTGACTGACGTGTGAAAAGAGGCTACAATTAGTTCTTTCCCCGAGCACTCTCCCATTCAGTCCAGGGTCACTCCTTCAGCGAGCTGCAGCTTTGAGGGTAATGTGTTGTGACAGTTTGAGATGATGAAGAATAATTCTTGTATTCAGAGTTGCTGCTGCTTCCCCGCTGCCCTGACACATCAGGCTGCTGTCATTGTATCAGTTATCCCGGGCAGCCCCTCCGTAGGTAAGAGGAAAGGGTCAGCTCTTCCAGCAAATGATTTGGGATATTTTGAAACTGTGCTTAAAGAGGGGAAGGCAAACAGAGAGAAAGGAAAAACCATTAGAAGAAATAATAATGCACTGGAGAGGAGATTTTTGAGTGGACATAAAGGAGATACCAGGGCTTCGAGTGGACCACTACAGGAGAGCATGGCTAAGAAAGGCAGCATAATTTATGAGTGTTCCGGGCAAAAGAGGGCTATATAGATTTTCTTCAGGCATTGAATTAATGTGCCCTATAAAATGCTTTCACATTTAGGCTTGGCAGGGCTTTGTACCTTGGATTTGATGGGGTCCTTTGACAGTTCCTGGAGCTTTCTGGAAGGGAGGGTGCAGCTGGACCTGGAGCAGCACCGCTCTCCCAGACCTGCAGACCCCGGGCTGTCCCCAGAGCAGCTCCTCCTCCTCTTCCTCCTCCTCCTCTTCCTCCTCCTCCCTCCACCTTGGCAGCCAGCTCTGGGAGAGCACCGTGGCTGGGGCAGAGGAACAAGGGACAGGACAGGCTGGCTGCAGCATGGCAGTGGGGAATATTGGCACAAAGAAATGTTTCCTGCAAGGTTTCCTTTCCAATTCCTCATGGAACACCATCCACACTGCAGGAGGGCTGCTGTGCCAGGCAGGGAGCAGCCAACATCTGCTCCCAGCTCCTCTGGTGCCCCATTGCTGTCCCAGTGTTGCTGCAGGCCCGGAGCTGTGCCGTGACAGGGGATGGCTGCCCTGGGGTGGGCCAGGGCCTCAGGATGGCCACTTGCCATCCCACACCAGCAGCCACGAGGATTTTCACTGCTGCTGCTGCTGCCTCCACCACGGTGGAAAGTGTGTGTGCCCTAAAAATCCTGTTACTCTGGGACCCTGGGTGATGCCAGCCGTGCCCATTACTGTTACTGTCAAAAGCGCAGGCAGGGCTGTTCCCAGCTCCCCTGAAGTGACTTTCTCCTCATGGCTTCAGCAGATGTTCCAGCTCCTTCATCGTTTTTTCCCTTTTTTTTTTTTTTTTTTTTTAGGGCAGGCAGGACTTTGTGAGTCGTTTCCTCCGGGGACATGGGCAGGTTTTAGTATTTACGTTTCCAGTATTAGCATTTATTTGTATTTGTGTTTGTTTTTCACGGGCTTCTGAAAGCCTCAGGGAGCCATTTATGGGGCCAAAATAATGCAAGTGCTGGTCTTCTCACAGTATTTCATTTCCTTGATGGTGGAAACGCTACGAGAAGAGCAGGTCTCATGTTATTTTGACCCCATAAATAGCTCCCAGAGGCCCCTTTCTTCCTTCTCCCACCCACTCCCCCCCAAATCAAATATTTAGGTTTCTGCAAAGCCTGACTTCTCAACCCTTGTTATCTTGCTTCAGCAGAAGCAAATTGCAGTTATTACAAAATAGCCAGAGAGTCTATAAGGCCGAATGGGTTTTATATGATGCACAATTTGTTGGCTACTGTACAAGTTCATTAAAGTGTATCATAAGAGGTTGTTTTACTGGTACATTTAAGGAAGTTAATACATCTCGACAGTGTATGCATGGGGGAATGCAGATACAATAACCCTCAGACTTGCTGGGGCCAAGTCCATTCCTGGCGTAACTCGTGAAGGGAATCACTGGCTGGGCAGCCCTGGAGTGCTGCTGATCCCTGATCCTGCTGCTCTGGGCTCTCGTGCCACCCACTCCCATCTTTCCATGGGGATTTGCTCCTATTTTGTGCTCTCCCAGCACAGAGGCTATCAGTGGTCTGACTGGTTGTGTGATGGGTCTTTTAGGTTGGGAGGTGTTTCAGGTCCTTCGGCTGTGCTGCAGGGGCTCGGCTGTCCCATCCTAGGGTGGCTTTGGGGACCTGTCTCTCCTGACACCCAACAGCCCCCCCATGCAGCTCCTGCTGCACTTGCTTGGTCTGTCCAGATCTATGAGAAATTGTCCTCCAGTTTTCACTCTGTAACAGGAAGGGTGTCCCCATGTCATGGAGCCATTCCCAGTCTTGTCTGTGCTTCCCATGGGAATCTCACTGATGTTCCTCTGCTGTGCCCCGGTTTGCTCTAAGGGCTGGGAGGAAGAATAATAATACACACTGGATTTTTTTAAATTTATTTATTTTTATTAATGAAACAGAGCAATTTGGAGAAACGCAGGCAGATGTGCTGCCTGTGGTGCTGGGGGTCAGCTGTGTGGGCAGGTAGTCCCTGGTGACATGTAATGGCTAATTGCCCCCCTCGTGTGACCCAGCCGCGCTGGAGAGCCGGCCGGGGATGAGGGCAAGAGCCCAATTTCCTGAGCACAGCAGAGCTCTCTGTGGCAGCCCAGCACTTTTACAGGGCTTCCTCGGGTATCAGAGTACACTGCTCGTCTGCCTGGCTGGGTAATTAGTTCCAGAGCGAGCTGGGCTGTGTGAGAGCACCCGGACTCGGATTCCACGGGGAATGTGTGCCCAGGGATGGCAGCTTGCATGTGGGAGCTCCCCGGGTTTTAGCCTGACACCCCCTAACCTAGACTGGGCTGGAAAATCCCCTCCAGTCCCTCTGCCCCTCCTGTCCCCTGTCTTTTGTCCCTCCCCATCAGGAATTGTCAGGTTTTCCTGCCTGGCAGCAGCAAGGGGAGCTCAGGACAGCCGCGCTCGGGGCTGTGGGACGCAGCCAGGACGCGACTCCCTCCATGCAGGCCCTGTGCCCACCGCTCCACATCCCTGATTTCTGGTCCCTGCTTTTTCCCTGGCTGGCATCAGTCTCTGCAGTGCCACCCCCTGGCAGGCCCCCGCAGAGGTGACAGGAGCTGCCAGCTGCAGAAATCCTGCAGACCCCAGAAAAGCCCAAATTCCCCCAAATCCCACCCGGGCAGAGTCCCACACCAGGCACCAAGGGACAGGCAGGAGCTTGGCCCTCAGGCAGAAACAGCCACAGGAAAACAAAACTCCTCTCTCTGTCCCTCTCCCTTGTCTTGCTGGGAACACTTTGCCTGGAAATCAGTTCTAGGTGGAAAAGAGAGCAGAATCACCCCGGGAGGAGCCGTGCCGGGGTTTGGGGGAGCCCAGTGATGCTCCTAGCTCCCCCAGCTCTGACGTGGGACCTTTAAGCAAAGCCAGCTGTGTGCTGAGGGAGATGAAAGCCCCAAATCAGACAGGATAAGCACAGTATTAGTGTGGGATACGCCACTCATTTCTGATTTAAATTACTGTTTTTACTTCCTGGACTCATGGGAGAGTAAGGATGTGAGGAAAATGAAGAGGTTTAGACATGGACATTCCTTCACCAAATACTGGCAAGAAATGGTGATGAATACAGCTGAGGTCATTACCAGCGCTGCTTTCAGGGTGATCAGCTTCCTGCTGATTTGTTTTCCTTGTATCCTGGGCAGATTATCTCGTTGCAGGTTAGCTCCAGGATGAGGGATTAAATCCCACAGCCCTCACTGCTAGGTGTGTGCAGGGCTGCTGAGGGGAGCAGGGCAGTGCCAGAGGATGCTGGGGTGGGATGCTTTTTGTTTTAGGGAAAAGCTGACTTTTTGCTGTTCACTATACTTAGTGTATAGATCTGTCCTTATCACAGAGTCCCTCTGCAGCCAAAGGACTGCTGGGGTGTTTACAGGAGGTTAAATATCCCAGGTGAGGCAGTGGAGGTGCAGGAATATTTAGCAGAGAGCAGAGCAAGCACTGCTCCTCCAGCTGCTGCAGCTCCTTTCCACCCCAGACAAGTCTTACACAGAACCAGAGAAATGTTTGGGTGGGAAGGGACCTTAAAGCTCATCTCATTCCACCCCCTGCTGTTCCTTCCCCTCCCACTATCCCAGGCTGCTTCAAGCCCCATCCAGCCTGCCCTTGAGACTTTCCAGGGATGGGGCAGCCACAGCTTCTCTGTTCCAGTGTGTCTCACCACTCTCACAGGGAACAATTGTTTCCACTATCCCATCTAAACCTCTCTTCCAATTTAAAGCCATTCCTCCTTGTCCTGTTACTCTATGCCCCTATAAAAAGTCCTTGACCAGCTCTCCTGTAGCCCCTCCAGGTCCTCTTTTCCCCTTGGCAGCAGAGGAATTTGCCCAAAACTCCTGTCCCCATCCTGTCCCCTCCAGCCCAGACTGCCCAGACAAAGTCATGCTCGGGGTCGCACATCACAGCTCCCCAGAATATTTCTTGTCTCCTGTCACCACTGTCACTCTGGGGGAGAATTCCTGTGCCATCCCTGGGGCTCTGCCTCATGTCCCTGCTGCATGCCACCGCTGAGTGCTGCCAGGGGGATGCTGCACGTGTCCACCGAGTCAACTGCGGGGTTCAAGTGGCTCACAGAGAGGCCACGGCTGGAAACGATGCCCTGCACACACAAAAATCCTCCTGTTTGGAGATTAGGGAGCACTAAAGGCTTTGGGAGGTCAGAGAGGTGAGATGTCTGGGTGGGTGTGACCAGCGGAGGGAGAGCCACAGCCGGGCTGCTTTCTCTTTTGCTTTGAGGCACGGCTGAGGAAAGAGGATATTTTCTCTGTAACTTGAAAAAGCGGAGTTATTTATGTCTATTAGGGCAGGATAAAGGGCTGTGGAAAGTCCCTGGTGTTCCCAAGGTGGGGAATGGCAGTGGTTATGCATTGCTGCTGCACACTCTGCCAATCCCTCTGGCCAGCATGGTTGGGAGGGAAGATTCTCGGCCCCGGGGAAGGCAGCAGGTAATGTCTCCATCCCTGGCTCAGCTGAGCTGTGAGCCCAGCTGGAGAGAAGTAGAACCGGGAGCTGGCGTTCCTCGGGAGCGATTCCCAAATCAGCCCAGAAAAGGACGGTGAGCAAATGTTAGAGCGATGCAACAGCAAAGGGATTTGTCAGCAAAGCATCTGTCTAACGACCCTGGGGGTTTATCCCAAACACTAACCAGGAGCTGCTCTCTCTCCCTTGCAGAGCTTCAGCGAGAGGGAAGCATAGAGACGCTCAGTAACAGCTCCGGCTCCACCAGCGGCAGCATCCCCCGCAACTTCGACGGCTACCGGTCACCCCTCCCGACTAACGAGAACCAGCCCCTGAGCCTGTTCCCCACGGGATTCCCCTAAACGAGCCGCCCAGCAGGGAGACATCCAGACAGGGAAACGAGCCGCCTGTCCCCCCAGCAATCCCGCTGTGTCTGTCACCTGCCAGCT
This sequence comes from Leptocoma aspasia, assembly GCA_013399835.1. Classification (NCBI taxonomy): domain Eukaryota; kingdom Metazoa; phylum Chordata; class Aves; order Passeriformes; family Nectariniidae; genus Leptocoma; species Leptocoma aspasia. Next base: position 606,166 of record VXAX01007347.1, read on the forward strand.
CCCGGCGGCGCGGCGTGCTTCTCGTTACCCTGATGAATATTGACGACTCTTAAACCTTCCTGAAGCATACTCATGAAACCTTGGCTCTGTGTTCCTGTGCGATACGAAGAGGCTCCATCTTCAGTCCTGGTAGCTCTGCGGCTTCTTTTCTCGCTGTCTTCAGGAAGAGGTTGGGTGAGGAGAAATCCTCCGAAGCCATCTTGGGTCAAGCACATGGTTTCACAGCCGTTCTCTGCTTTTTTCGTGCTGAGAGGTGAAGCTCTGTAACTCAGAGGAGCTCTCGCCGTTCGTGAAAGTGCCGAGCATTAATGGATGAACTGGAGAGACTGGAAACTGGAGGACTTTCTGTGGACAGGGTTGATGGTGTTATTCCTTCCTCGTCGCGTCTCCTTGCTGCCCTTCTTCCCCTCTGATGCTCATCGATGCCAGGAGTATTACAAATGGAAATGTTTCTTTTTGTTCTTTGGAAGAATTCTCTCTCTTGCTCCCGTTTTCTTCTTGTCATGTATTTTAGAAACGTACTTAATTGACTAATTGCAGTCACGGATTTCTCATATTTGGTTATAAAAGTTGTTCATTGGAACTCAGATATCTGTCCAGAAATGCATGTGTCATTGAATAAATCTAAGTTAAACAAGAAACTGCTTAAATGGCAATGTTCATGGAGTGTTACTGGGCTGACTGTGGCTTTGTGTAGCTCCCTGGACCAGACTCCGTGTGTATTTACTGACTTGAGGGCTTTAATTAAAGCCATCAGTGGCTGTTATGCAGCCAGTCTAGCATGGTTTTGCCTCCCCATTTCCTTGCCCTCGTGTGCACAGAAAGGATTTTTAAAAACAAGGTATTTAGGTGGTGTGCCTTGCACCCACTTGCCTCTGAAAACCAACACCCATGTCCCTGCTTTGCTTGGGGCCCTGCTTCTTCATCCCACTGATTTCAGTGGGACAAGGACCAGGTGCTGGAGGCAGAGGCACCCATATCCATCCATTCTGTTGTAGGATCATGGATCAGAGGCTTTGCAGAGCAGCCTGAACCTCTGCACCCTTCTGAACGTGCACAGTCAGAGCTAGCACTGCATAACCCTGCTGATAAAACAGTTCTGGGCTCACACATCATAACCACACAAATTCCTACATCTCAGCCAGCTTGTGTCTAGAAGCAGAGTGAGATGGGACTGTCAGCTTATGAAATTTCCTTCCCACTACTTGTTTTTAATAGAAGCTGTTTGAGTCATGGCAGGGAGAGGAAACTATCTAAACCCACAAATCTCACAGCTCCAGCCAGCCACACCAAGGGATGCAGAACCAACCACCCTCTTCCTACTCCATCCCCAAACACCCAGTTCAGTCTTGGGCTGGGTTTGGGTTGGGTTTTTTGGGGCTTTTTTTTTCTGCTTTTAACAGTAACACAGCCACTCAGAAGGTTTTGTTTTCTTCAGGCTTGGAAACCGCTAATAAAAAGCGAGAGTTTACAGCAACAATTTCAGTTTCTTGCTTGGTTTTCAGTCAGTCTCTTCTCAAGCAAAAGAATAACCTCCTTGGGATGAAATCAGAGGAGAGTTTTGCCTCTAAGTAAGTACTTGCAGCTCCGGCCCGCTGGCTATATCTGCTGTAATGTTATGTTCCTTTTTGTCTGTAAAATAAAGGCTTGAAGTACAGGGTTGAGGGCAGGACTGGCACCACGGACAAATGGGACCGCAGGGTCAAGTCAGTCCACACCAGTCAGGGTTTTTAACACAGTTCAAGCCAAGGTCAGCTCCAAAAGTTCAAACAAAATCCAGATTAACACATACAGAAGGGATTGTGTTGTCACCGTGATGCTTGTTTCCTTTCAGGCTTTCCAAGGAGCGGGGTAAGGGACAAAGTTCTTGCAGAGGAAGGAAGGAGGCTCTTCTCCCTCCTGCCTGGACAGCCTGGCTGGTTCTGGCTTAGCACACAAAGTAGGATAGCACATAACACACAGTGGTGTCATTGCAAATGTATTTGTTGTTGGCAGGCATTAAATCACTTTTTATAAGTGCTGCAATATGGCCATGTGGAAATTCCCAGTCTGCAAGAAGCTCCTTTGAATCAGGATGTTTTGTTTAAAGTGGGGGGGAAGAGATTCAAAAAAACCCTACAAACTGGGGCTGGACCAAAATATTTTCAGTCTGGTTCATTGAAAAGAATGTCCTAAATTCCCTGCTGTTGATAGCCCCACAGCCAAACTGTTAAGAAAGCCTAGAGCCTAAAAAAAAAAATAAGCATTGCCATGAGGTGGCTAATTTAACTTCAATTTGATACTTTCACAGATGACCCAGCAGAATAACCACTGAGTTGCAGCTCTTCTGTGAGCCAGAGAAAACTGAGTGTGTTGCAGTGATGACTGTATAGGATCTGATTCATTGATAACTCCGTGGGGTCTGAATTATCACTAACTCTAAGGTCTGTAGGGTCTGATTTAATGAAAATTTTATAGGATTTGGCTGAATAATAACTCTGTAGGATCTGATTCATTAGTAACTCTATTTGATGCAAGACTTTGATCCCTGCACTGTGTTCTTCACTCACACCACACTCCTGCTCCCACCCATGGCCCTAAAGGCCCCCCATTTCAACTGGGTGCAGGGTGGTCTCATGCCACATCACCCTTTCTCCTCCTCAACCTCAGCAGCCATATGAGAACTCATTTTTAGGCACCAGGAGAGAATATTTCTGTTCTTTGATAAGTCTAGAAGCTGCTCTTAAGGGAGGTTCACCCCTGACTTTAACACAACCAGGTTTTCAGTCTAGGAGTTTGATCCAAACCCCACTTAAAAATAACCAGAGGCTCATGGTCTTTGCAGGATTTCGGGTGAGCAGCTCCTGCTGCTGTGGAAATTCTCCAGGTGAGTTTCTGACACGCCAGGTTCTCAAGCACAGCAGCTGGCAGCCCAGCAAGAATGTTGTGCCATGATATAAAGCAAAGAGCCCAAGAGACACGGGGACTTGCAGGTTTTTAAACTGTTTCCAGTAGTTGTAAGCAGAGGGCTCCTGCTGAGTTCAAAAGGCAAAACGTCTTATTTAAAGCAGGGCAGACTGTATATCACTCTGGGCATGAAGTGGGGCTCTTCTATTAAAAGTTGAGTTCAGATTTCATGAATTAGCATGAAATATTGCTTTCTTATCCTACCCTGGTTTCTGTAATAAACACACGCATGTAGCGGGCTTAAATCATGGGAGGGGGATGTTGGGCTGTTTGAAAAGGAGTGGGAAGTCAAAGGTTTTCCAAATGTGACAGCTTGGAGTTCAAATGAAATCAGATCTCAGGAGCAGTCCAGGGCCTGGGTGTAACCATCAGGGTTTCCTGGTGCTTTGCAGAGCTCAGATTTGGTGGCTTTGCTGGGGATGCTGAGCCCTGCTGAGCCCCAGCCCAGGCAAACCCTGTCCTGTCCCTGTCCCTGTCCCTCTGAGGGGACAGACTCTGGTTTGTCCTGCCCTGAGTAGCGATCCCCAGGCCCAGAACATTTGCTGGGACAAGGCAAAGGACTGGCCAAGGGCAAAATACTGCCAAGATCTCCATCATCCTTCCTCAGCAGAGAACCCAGAGCAGAGTTTGGCTGCAAAGTGCAGCTGTGAAATCCCTGAACGCTGCTCCCGTCCTCCCTGACCGCCCAAGCGAGGGGGTAAATCCATGGTGCTCTCACCAGGGCTTCCTCAGTAATTTTTTGAGCATCCAAACCACGTCTGCGCCACGTCTCTGCATTTATTTTCTCACTCCTTTGCTCTGGCTTGTTGCTGTGCAGGGTAGGAAAGTTTGCGCCATTTCCTGTTGTCTTTCCCTTATGCTCCTGAGATATTGTAAAAATGTTCGGTATCCTCCAGTAGGTTGTAATCACTTCACCCTAATGTTTCACAGCTGCTAAGTGTAACTTTAAACCCAACCATTTGAGTGCTTACAATTAGCGAGTCAATGGGGCTGAGATCGGGTCTTTGTGATTGCAAAAAGGAGAAAACGAAACTTTTTTTTTTTTCCCCTCCGTTTTAATTGGATAAAACGGGAACAAAAGTTGTGGAGACGAGGGGTTTTTTTTTAATGCAATAAATGATTAGTGGCTTGTGTGCTAGGGAAAAAAAAATAATTGAATCCACTGCTTGGCCTGTTTCACAGATGGAAAAGGCACCGGGACAAGGATTTGTCTGCGGCAGCGCCTGTCCCAGGACTGCAGGAGCCCCTCTCCGAGCTCACGGCTCCCCAGCGCAGGGGCAGAGCTGCTGGGAGCAGAATTGGGAAGGGACAAGAGGTTCAGCTGTGCCCCTCACCTGTCCCTGCCCCGCACAGCCGGGCAGAGCATCCCCTCTTTGTAGGGGCTGTTCAATCTCTCGCTGTCCCGTGACATTAAGTGAATACCAGAGTAAATTTGGGCTCTCCCAGCCCGACAGGGTGAGCCCTCCTCTGGCTGATGTCACCGGGTTTGTCCCCGCTCGGCCCCCGGCTCCGGCACGTGCTGGGGACAGGTTTCAATTATCCCACAAAATGCCTTTACCCCGGTGGGAGCAAAGGGCAGGACACGGCGGGGTCCGAGTCACCAGCGCCGGGGCTGGGCCAAGGACACGGCAGGGCCGCGGCCTCCCTGTGCTCCCAGGCCCTTCAGCTCTGTCCAGGGGCACAGCTGGACGTGCCACATGTCCCCCCGGCCTTTGGGACATTCTTGGCTGTGCCTGGCCATTGACACTGTCCCTTCAATTGCCACCCATCCCTCCCTGGGCTCAGATGTAATTTGAAGCTGTGCATCTGTCAGTGACTTCCCAGGCTGAATTTTTGCCTTTCTTGGGAATTTCTGCTGCACGAAATTATGCTAAAATACTGACAGCAGGGTCAGGGGCTTGCAGCATTCCCTGTCACCTCCATCTCCTTCCCTCCATCACATCCCTGGGGATTGGCACAGTGCAGGGATGCTGCTCCCTGACAGCTCCCCCTCCATGGAAAGCATTCCTGCCACCTGATCATAAATACTAATTAATAGTAAAGCCCTGGTCTAGATCAAGGAGGAAGCTCTGAATTTTCTTGGAAACTTTGCTGTCTGAAAGGTATCTGAAATATTCCGTAGCACTCAGCCTATCAGTGGGTCAATTATACAGTGAGCAGCCATACAAAGTTGATTTCTAATTTAATAAAATGTTAAAAGGTTGTCAGGTTAAAATCTAATCTATAAACGAGACATGAAACGTCTCTTTAATAAAAACAAGTATTGCAAACCAGTCCTGGCTCAAACCACAGGCTGCTGCTCCTTTTATAGGATATAGTTATTTCTCAGTGGGTATTTACAATATTATTACAGGACATAAATAAAAGGTAATGCCACTGCCCGTGTGGCAGCCTGGTGCCAGCTGGGCATTAACCCCACTCCCATCCAGCCCTTCTCCCTCCAGACCCTTCTCTGGAGAGGTGGGAAGTGTCAGCTCGTGGGGCCATGGGAAGAAGGACAGGGAGAGAATCGATTGTATTTTCACTTAAAACTGGGGTTGTGGGAGCAGGGACACCCTGATGTGTTCTGGAGGGAGCACAGCATCTCTGCATCCCCCAGGGAGGAGCAGACTCTCCTGGGATGAGGTGGGAACGATTGGTGAGCGCATTCCTTCCTGAGCAACCTGGGGCAAGGACTTTGGCAAGGGTCTGCTGGGGGCTGGGGGCTGTGAACCAGGTTCAGAGCAGCAGCTTCATTCAAGCAGGAAACCAGAGAGAGCACCTGCAGCCTGGGGTGAAGAGCTGGCTCTGTGCCCTGCTCCCCATCCCACCTTGCACCCATTCCATGACTCCCAGTGGAAAGACCGGGCACGTCCCACTGCCTCTCCTCCCACGGCAGGGTGCCCACACTGCAGCCACCTCCCAAGGTACATTGAATTCTGCTCTTTTTGCTGCAGCCACCTCCCAAGGTACATTGAATTCTGCTCTTTTTGCTGTCGAAAGGGAAAAGTCCAGCTGTCATGTGGGAGTGATGCCATTGTCCTGCCCGGGTGACTGACCGGACTATGAGACTCCCGCTGCTGGTAGTCCACAGTATCCGTGGGAGCTGGGCAGGATCAGGGCTGCTCTTGCCAGGCTCAACCAAAACCCACCATGTGTCACCCTGCTGTGGGACACATGATCAGCTTTGATATCATGTGGGTTTATTTTCCAGGAGGAATCTCACCAGCTCCAAAGGCTTGGATCAGAAGTCTGAGCTCCCCTCTGTGCCCGTGAAGCCCAGCAAGGAGGGGTTTTCCTAAGGAAGACTAAGATTTTGATGGGAGCAGGTGATCCTCACCACAGCAAGGGCTGGAGGGGAATGTGAGGTAATTCAATATAATACTGGGGCTAAAATGGAAGCACGTGGAGATGTGCAAACTTCAAGGGATGTTTGGGCTCTTTGCTCCAGCCCTCCACTGGCCAGGACTCTTTCCCTTCCTTTCCCTGGGTTTTCTGGTAAATTCTGCTGCTCTGTGTAATTGAGAAAAGCTGCTGCTGAACATCTGCACAGGCACTGTCCTCTCGGAGCGGCTGCCGGGGCCGTGAGTGCTGCGCTGCCGGTGCTTTGATGTGCGGGTGATTCACGGCTTGGCCGGGGCCGCCCCGCAGGTGCTGCCCCTGGGTGGTGCGGGACGAGATGGGAAGGGACAGGACGGGATGGGATGGGATGCCGTGAGGTGAGACAGCACCTGCACATCTGTGCAAACAGCAGCCCCGTGTGTGAAACCCCCTGTGCCTCCTCACCAGGGCACAGGGTGTGACCTGTCCTGCTTCCACCTGCAGAGGAAAGGACCTGGAGGCGCCCAGGGGGGCCGGCTCAGGTGCTGCCCTGCATCCCACCGGCACCCGAAGGGCAGAGGGATGGAGCTGCCCACGCACGGGCCACCTCGCTGATGCCAAGGGGAGGGAGCAGAGCCCCAGGCAGGCAGAGCTGCAGCCCGGGGAGCACAATCTGTGGCCTTAATCCCGGCGTGTCCTGCGCGCCCTCAAATCCCCTTCACTTCAATGAGCGCTGGGAGTGTCAGGCCTGCGCCGGGCGAGACGGCACGCGGGGCTGGCGGGGAGGATTTGCTCAAGAGGCACTGTTTTTAAGGTGAGATTTGAAGGATGGAAGACAGATGGCAACTGGAGAGGACAAACGGATCAAGTGAAGGGTTTGTTTTCAGCGTGGAGGGGAAAACACAGGGGGGAATTACTGCTGGCTACAGAATGGGGGCTATTAATACCTGCAGCAGCTCCAGCTTCGCACTTAGCCCGCTGAGTCGGGACCCTCCCGGGCAGAGGCAGGAGCGTGGTTTTTTTCTGTGGGGATGAATTGGTCCCAGCGCCACTTTGAGTGTCCCCAGACAAAGCTGGGAGAAGGGTTATTAGCCCGCCGGCGGCCCCGCCATTGTCCCCACTATCTTTTCTTCCCTTTCAGCCTCCCTCCCCGTGTCCCAGGTCTCAAAGACCATGTGTCAAGAGATTAGTGACCTGCGGGAAGGGCAATTGCTTGCTTTGTGCCGGCAGCCCGGCGTCGGGCTGTTATTTACTTGTTATTTGGTGCTGCCTCCGTTGGGGTATCCATGGAAAACACGCCCTGGAGAGCAATCTGCCAGCACCGCACAGCTCGTGTGGGCAAGGAGTTGGGAGGCTGGAAAAGAGGGGCTTGAGCGTTTCAGCATGTCTGCTCATGCCAAAATCCCTAAATTCCCCAGGATGGTCAGTGCAAGAGCCTAGCACCTACAGAGAAGCGAGGAAAAATCTGGGCAAATGAGAAAATTAAGTGCAATAGAGAGGTGCCTGGGATTGGGGGTGGATCCAGGGCTGAGACGAGGCCTTGCCCCAGAACAGTTTGAGTTTTCAGACTGGTTTCAAGAACTGAAAGATGGGAAGAGCCTGTCCTGCCTGCAGGGCCGTGTTCCACCTCTCTGCCTCTGGCAAAGAGTGGCTTGGAGGAACACTGGGTTTTGGAGGAAATGTAAATCAAGATTATGAGAGTTGGCCCTTCCTTGCAGTGCTGGTGCACATCAAATTTGTACATGGTGAAACACCCAGGAAAGGGACAGATGCAATGAAAAGTGTTGCTCCTGCCCAGGACTAGCTCATGATTTATTCTGGCTGGTTTTATTCTCTCACCAGTGAAATGCTCTCTCCTACAAACACGAGACGGTGATTTTCTGCAATTCTAAAAGTCAAACCTAGACCAAAACCACAACTCACGTGACGTGGGACCAGCGGCGTCAGATCCTGCTTTAGATGTGATTCCAGACAAGTTCCCAGATCCCGTCTGAAGCAAACGGGCCAAGATGTGAGACCCTGTCGGCTCTGCCCACACAGGGCCGGCTCACTCATCCTTCCTTTGATCCTGTAACTTCTGCCTAACTCCTGGCCCCAAACAGGGAGAAAAGGGATTCTGGGGATGCGAGGGGAACTGGGGACCAGAGGGGCTGAGTGACCCTCGCGGGACTGGTGGCTGCCCTGCACCTTCCTCCTTCCAGAGGCAACAGGAGGGGACTACACCCACCAGGAACAGTTTGAAAATAAAACTAAGGGAGAGAAACTGAGATGTGCCCTGTCCTCGAGGATTTTGTTGCCCAGGTACAGGCAGGGTCCCCTCCCAGAAGGGGATTTTGTGGGGATGGTGACTGGGGAGGTTGCACTGGGCATAGAGCCCCCAGTGATTTTTTTGTCAGCTCCCAGAACTGCCGATTCTGTCTTTTTTCCCCTGTTCTGCCAGGATGTCTCAGGCTGTGGGAGTCGGGCAGCCTCATCCCGGCTGCTCCGGGCACTGTGCAGCAGAACGACCCCAAATCCTCGCTGTTAATCCACAGAGGAAGCAGAGAGGGGACCCCAACATGATCATTTTATCAAATAACGCCTTTTGCTGGAGCTGTTTGATTTAAGAGAGGAGCCCCGGCTCGCCCCTCCCGAGACCGGCTTCGCTCGGGGAACACGGGCGGACAGCAGGACCCCGATTATCGATAGAGCCTCCGAGGGGACCGGGGCACCCGGGAGGGGCAGCGACACCGAGCCCGGGCTCCCGACAAGGAGCGCCCGGACGGAGCGGGGCGGATCTGCCGCTCCGTTCCCCCGCAGAACCGAGCCGCGGTCACGCGTGGCGGCGGGCGGGGGGTGCTCGCCCCCGGCCCCATCCCGTAACGGCGATGAGGCGGCGATAATGCCATTAGCCCGGGATTACGCGCCCGCGCCGGGATGTGACACACTTTCTCAAATGGAAGTTTTTTAAACAGAGGGATTTGCATGATCCCGCACCGCGCCCCTCCGTCCCTATCCCCGCACCCGTTCCCATCCCCATCCTCGGTGCCAGCCCGGGTTCCAGGCGGGTCCCCTCGCTCTGGCACGGCCCGGACCGGGGCTCCCGTCTCCTTTTAAGGCAGCGGGCTCGGTGCGGGCTCGGCGCCGCGCCCCGACGTGGAGAGCCCCGGGGGCGCGGGGCTAGAGGGGGTCACTCCGCCCCCGCGCAGGGAGAGCGCTCCGTAACTCAAAAAAGAAAATAAAATAATTTAAAATTCGATTAAGTGCAGGTTCACAGCTCAAAGGGGCGCGGAGTAACGGGAGGATGGAGGATGCGTGTGTTTCCTCCCGGCCGGGCCGGGGTCACTCGCCGCCTGCCCTGCCAAACAGGCTGGGAAATGTGTTTATAAATTGTTCAAACTCTGGATAAACTTCAGCGGCGTTTGTGTCTGCGTCTCCCCGCATGTTGTTATTTTCCAGAAATCTGGATTACTGGAAATATTTTCTTTAAAGCTGGAGAGAAATCTAAACAGTCTGAGGGCAGGGGGATCTCGGGGGGGGCGGCCCGGGGGCTGCCGCGCTGGCGGGGCTCCGCGGGGTTCCCTGCGCACGGAAGGGGCGCGCAGCTCCGCAGGCGAGCAGCGGGAGGAAAAGGAGGGTGGCGGTGCCGAAGCTGGTGTCAGATCGAGCATCTCTCTCGGCAACTGTCGATAAAAGGGCATCAGCNTCTCCCGGGGATAAGGGGATTCCCAACCCGCCGAAGGGTGCGAGGGGAGATGCGGCGCCGCGGAGGAGGGGTGTCCTGAGCGCGGGTGGTGAGATCAAACGAGGACAGTTCCGTCACACGTGGGGTTCTTTTCCTCTCCAGGTGCAGCGGAGAAGAGGGGCCGACGAAGCTGCTGGGGCAGCGGGGCCGCCCCTCGCCTCCTCCCCGCCTGCCCCACGGCCCAGCTGAGGCTGCAGGGCCAGGTCGGACCGGGGGACGCACCCCGGGGCTGGAGGGGCCGCCGCGTCCCGCGAGGAGCCGGTTCCCTTCGGGACAGAGGGAGCTCCCCCACTCCGCGCCTGCGGCTTCGCTCGGGGAGTCTCTGACGTCCCCAGGTCTGTCTGTCCGGCTGCTCTCGGGGAAGGACAGTGGAGCCCAGCCCTGTGTCACCGTGTCCTTCTCCCCACGCCACGGCCTGTTTCCACCACGGCTGGACTCCCCCAGTTTGGGAAGGTGCGAGCAGCCGAGCCGCCCTCCCCGAGGGCCCGGGGGTCTCCTCTTGCCGTGGCATCAGTGCCGGGCATGGGGGGCTCGCCCTGGGCACAAGAAAACCCCTTTCGCCTGGCGCACCCCGTCGGGGGGAGCGCTCCCCGGGGCGCGGGGCCGCGCAGCCGGGAGGAGGGGAGGCGGAGGCCCGGCTGCTTGTGAGAATTGTTATTTTTCATCAATCACCCGCAATTTGTGTAAGTGCCCCGGACAGGACACCAGCCGTCCTGCTGGCTGGGGTCACGGAGACAACACAGCGATGGAGAAGAGCAAATTGCATTTGCTCACCAGCTCACAGATCCAAATTACGGCCCTCGCATGGCGCAGGGAAGAGAGCGAAAGGTCCATGTGACATGAGGGAAATATGAAGGACTTTGACAGGTCTTAAACGGCCTGGCGCCAAGGCCTAAGTCTACCGGCTAAAAATAGAAAAGGGATGATGAGTGGAGATGGGCAGAGATGAAAGGAGAAGAGCGAGCGGGGCCGCGATGCGGGGCGGGTGGGGGGCGGCCCGACGGGACGGTTTCCCCGGGCTGGACGGGGACAGATCGCCAGGGCGGATCCCCGGGACGAATCCACGAGACAACCCCGGTCTCCATACGCCCGGCCCGGGGACTGGGGACCGGGCCCGCGGGCGACCGGGACGGCTCGGCACGGCGGCCCCGAGCGCTGCAGCTCCCTGGGGCAGGTTGGAAAACCTTCCCTCGAAGGGGACTGCGCGGGGACACTCCTCGTGCCCGGCCCCGGGGTACGGCTGCCCTCGGGACGGGAACCGAGGCTGTTGCCTCCTCTCTCCCTGCCCGGTGCTCGGTCAGCGACGGGCGATGCGCGGGCACGGCCCGTCCATGGGTGCAGGCTCCTGGTTCGTGTCCGGGGCCGCGAGGGGCGGCAGCGCAGTGGGCACCCCGGTCCCCGTTGGTACCCGGTCCCCGTTAGCCCCCCATTCCCGCAGCCCCGCCGCGGCCGTCGCTACGGAAGGTCGGGGAGACGAGGCTGCTCTGGATCGCTTTTATTCTGCAGGCGAGGCCGCTTGCGGCGTTACAGCAGTGCGGGGGGCGCGGGCGGGGTGCCGGCCACTGGCCCAGAGGACAGGCGACCTTTCCTCGCGGGGACACGGCTGCTCCAGGCCCAGAAGGGCCGGGCCCCGCGTCTTCCCGAGAAACAGCGGGCGAGATTCCGCGTGGGGAGATTGGCCCCGAGGCAATGAAAGGCTCCACTTTTTCTTTGTGAGGAGGGGAAAATTGGAAAAAAAACAAATACAAGCAAGCCCCACTTTTGCCAAAGCTGCCGTCAGCAGTTTTCCACGGCGGCGAGGAAGCAAAGTCCAAATTGGGTTTAAATTTCAAGTCTCCGTTGCCCGTTCAATGGTCAGCGGGACCCCCCCGTCGGGCGCGGTGCGGGGCCGGGCGCGGTGCGGGCAGAGGTGAACCTGCCGCGGGACTCGGGGCAGGTGGAGATCGGCCCCGAGAAGAGCCGGGGATGGGGATGGGGCTCCGCCGGGGGCTGCGGGCGGGGGTCGCTACCAGCGGGATGAACCGGGGCAGAGGAATAGAAAGGAGAAGTCGGGATGGGAAGGGGGCACCCGGGGGTCCCCGGATCCCACCCGGCGCGGGGAGCAGCGACACAGGACCGCGAGGGCTCCGAGCTGCTGCGGCCGCGCCTCGCTGCGCATCCGCGGAGCGGGAGGGCCCGAGGGCGGGGGGGG
>VXAX01007347.1:632599-651577 GCA_013399835.1 Leptocoma aspasia
GGTTCCCAGAGCCACTTTGATCCGTGTGGGTGTCTGGGGGGTGGAGGGGCGCGGGGGTAAAGACATTATCAGTAAAAAAGCAGCTGTTTATTTTAATACGGAGCCGGTTCTTAGCCGCAGGCACCGTTTGCTCCGTCCTTGCTCTTCAGGCAGGGTGGGAAAGGGGAAAGGGGAGGCTCTTGGTTTATTCCGGTTGTTTACAGCGGCGGGTGATGGCGAGGGAGAGCCAGGTCGGTCGCCCCTCGGCGCCCGCCCGGGCCTTTTCCCAAGCCTTCCTCGGAGCCGCGCCGGGAAGGGAGGAGGCTCTGCTCGGGACATCCGACGGGATGGAGCGGAGGCTCCCGTCGGGGGGAGCCCAGCTGAGCCCTCCGCTGCTCTCCTAGCGGGGCCACACCGCTCCCAGCCCGCGCCTCGGGCCAGCAGCACGGGAACGGCACCGCTTGGTTGTGGGGCAGCAGGAAAACCCAAATCCAGACCCAAACCCAGACCCAAACCCAAACCCGGGGTTTTCCCTGCCCGCGATGTGCCCCAAACCCGGAGAATGCCGGCGCTGTCCCGAGCTCGGCCGCCAGGTGGCGCAGCGGCGCCGCGCCGAGGGGCGGCCCCGGGGGCGCGGCCGGGCCGGGGGTCCGGGAGGGTCCCGGGGGTCCCCAGAGGGTCCCGGAGGTCCCCAGAGGGTTCCCTGGTGGTGCAGCCGCTGCCGGGGATCTCCAGGGGGTTCCCCGGAGGCAGCAGCCCCTATGGGTGGCACTATCAGCGATCCCAGGGATTTGGCTTCCTATAGAGCCCGGGAGCAGGGGATCTGCGGCAGGTACCCCACGTTGTGCCCGCCCTCCAGTCCATCTGTCCCCTGTGTCCTGCCACCTGCATGGCCATGTTGCACCTTTCCGAGGGCGTTTTTGTGGGTGTCTGTTCACTTCTTCTGTTCGTGTGTCCATGCGAGCAGCTGTCCAGTGGATCGTCGAGGATCTGGCTGGACCATTCCCCAGCTTTGCGAGCTCTGCCAAGAACGTACCTACTACAGCTCCAGAGCCCCTCAGAATGCAGGGAATACTCGCTCCAAGGCACCCAAGCCCCGACAAGCAGCTTGAAGCAGTGATGCTCTGTGTTCTGCACAGAAGGTCTTACATTGCCCAAGGAATTAATGGATTAAATCATGCAGGAAAGGCTGCTCCTCTCCCTTTGGCATTGCTGTAGCTGGCAACGTGAGCACAGGTACATCTGTCCTTTGCTTCCCATTGATTCCTGTAAATGGCCCTTGCTTCCAGCCCTGGGCCTGGCATGCTCGGTAATTCTTTGGAAATAAGATCTAATTAAAATGAGACAGCACTGTCAAGGGACTACCTAATTGTCTTTGCAAAATGACCTTGTGGAGATCTTGGCTCAGTTCCCAGCAGAAAGGTGTTGTCAGTGCAAAAATCCTGTGTGGCTGGGGGGAATCAGTTAAAGACTTTTGGGAAATAATTCCCCAGGCTGGGAAATAATGAGCTGGTGGAGACACTGCAGTGCTGCTGTCCCTGGGCCAGCTCGAGCTGTCCTCCCCTTCCAGGCCCTGGGGACACCCTCAAAACAGCTTTAAAAGTGGCCAATTCCATGTGGGGTTCAGCCAAGGCCAATGCCATCAGGAATTCCTGGGGTTTCCCTCTACTCCCCCTGTACCCCTGTCTGCCCACATCAGGGACAAGGGGAAGTAACTTGGCTGTTAAAGCCTCAATGGCATCCAGGATGCTGGGTGATGGACTCAGATGTGCTCCCAGCTCCGAGCTCACCCCATCCCAGACCAGATATGTCCCACTAACTCCAGAGATCCCACTGGGCACTGAGGGCTGGCACCATGAGGATGCTGCGAGGGGAGGGTGCCACAGCTCCCTTTGCTCCTACAGAGCCCCTCATCCTTGGGAAAGTTTTGGGACGAGACCTTTCCTGGTCTCCCGGCCAGCAGGAGAGCAGCCGGCCTCCACGAGAGGGAGCTTTTGTAGGGATTTTTATTCCAGCTGGATTGTTTTGGTTTTCCCCTGTTGTTTTAAAGCACAGACCATCCCTCTGGCTGTCTGAGCCCTTTGCCTGCATGAAAAGCCCGTTTTCGTGGCATGGGGGAGAACTGGGCAGAAATCTCAGCTTCCCTGGAAGAGTTGTCATGTTGTCACAGTGCCATGTGCTGTACTTTGGTGACACGAGGGGAAACTGCTGTCTCCCTGGCTGGGTGGCAGTGTGCTGTCCCATGTGAACAGGAGGATGTTTTCCTCCTTTAGGGATTATCAAAAAGGAGAAATCCCTCTTACTGGGTGGCTGGGGAGTGTTGTGCCTGGTCTTGGTCAAGTGTGGGGCAGGGCATGAGCGGCCAAGCCAGCCCCCCACCATGGGGAGCCCTGGATTGTGCCTGACCAGGTCCCCCAGGCAGGGATGGCTGGAGGGACCCTGGCCCTGGAATATCCCACTGGGGCTCCTTGTGGCAAAAATTGGCTTTGGCAGCTCACACACTCAGCCTGTGGCCTGGGGTGGTTTGCTGGGACCCCCTTTCAGGGCTGGCAGGGGATCCAACCCCCTCCCATCTCACTGCTCCCCTCTGCAAGTCACTTTGAGACTCCCCCAATGCTTGTGATCCTTCTAGAATGGGAACAGGCTGTTTATAATTTCCCAAGTGACTGCTACAAGCCCAAGGCCAAAACTCCCACTTCTGGGGGCACAGGATCATGTCCGGGTGCCTTGGTGGCCACATGAGCTGTGGGTGGTTTGGGAGGAAGATGCACAGATCAGCTTGAGGTCTGGAAGGGGACGTGGTCCTGCCTCCCCCTGCCCTCCCTGCGTGTCCTGGAGCCTGGGAGAGCCCAGACTACCCTATCTGCAAATTGCAGAGCAGATTATCAGCGAGCACTTCTGAGATTAAAGACCCCTCTTTATGTCTGAGTTTGGTGCAGACTCTTTGGCACCACGGGGCCGATTGCTGGGGTAACCTTTTGCTTGGCTGGGAGAAGCAAGGAAGGCTCAGACAACTTTCAATCAAGGAAAGGAAAAAAGAAAAAGGGAAGGGAACACACAACAACAACAACAACAACAACAGTGCATTCAAGCAGGGTGATGGGAGGAAATTCAGGCACAGATCTGATTTACTCCCAGTTTGTGTGATATGGGGCAGGGAGCGAGTTACTAGGAGGATTTGTCCCTGTGTTCTTCTTCAACAACCATTTGGAACTGGAAATTCTTGATGGAGAACCCAGTGAGAAGCCCAGAGGTGGTGGATTGGCAGCTGCGGGATGCAGAAAAGCCCTGGGGCTGCTCCTGCTTTGCTGTGCCGGCTGCACGTGCAGAGCTCACACGGGTGCAGCATATGAATCCCAGAGCCTGGTGCTGTGCAGGGAGGGCACCCTCAGCAAAACAGAGGGAGATTTTTCCTGGGAGTGCTCTGAGGGCTCTGCTTAGGAGAAATGGCAAAGGTTTCTCTGTATTCTCCCAGGCAAAATGTGTGCCCAGCTGCTCTGAGCAAGCCTCAGGCTTTGGAGGGTGAGCAGCCGAGACCAGCCCGGAGCTGGGATAGTCCTGGCCAGCCAGAGTGGCTTAACAGGCTTAGAGCAGCATAGTTCTTATAAACAATCACATGAATTAGCACAAATCTCATTAGATCCGTGCTTCTCCTGGCCTCCTGTGTTCCTAATGCCCCTCGCAGGGGTTCTGTGAAGAAAGAGCCATGACATTCTGGGTTTGCTCTTCTCAGAACCATTTCCATTACGTTTAATGCACAGGAGAGCAGAAATCTAATAGGTAAAAAGCTGTTCAAGGTCCTTGGGTATTTTAAACCTGATTTAAAGTTTTGGCTGCTCTGTTAGAGCAATGATTCAGCTGATGATGCCCAGGGGTGTCTCCCCTGTTGAGCAACAGGCACGGGGTGATTTCTCTGCTCTGATGTGCCCCAGACAGCTCTGCTTTCCCTTGGCTCTTGCTCTTGGCTGCCTGGTGGCTGGCACCATGGGGAATGGGGCTGTCTGGGCAGGGTTTTATAGCATGTTCCATTAGGGATGTAGTGGAAGGGGTGGTTAGTGCTCAGAAAACATGGGAATAGTAGATTTAGCCTGGAATTCTTTGGGAAGGGAATTATTTTTCTCCTGTTGGTGCTGTGTGTGCCTCCTGAGTGCTGCCCATTTCTGGGCAGTGCCACCCTCCAGTAATCCATTTCTCCTCCCAAATCACTCCAAGAAGCAACACAGGAGCTTCCCTTGCTCCAGAACCACAGCTGCTCCTGAGGTGAAGCACCTCAGCTGCTGCTTCAGGACCAGGCTTGGGCTCCTGGGAGTCGTGGCAGGAAACAACACAGGACCTTTAATGATAAAAAAAAAATGTTTTTTACATCTCTGCTGAAAGTCTGTTGCCGCTTCACCTCTCCGCAGAGGAGAGATGTGAGCAGCAAAGGACCGGGACAGGCAGCAGAGCTTGAGAAAGCAGCTCCCCTGGGACTCGGTCTCTGGCGGAGCAGCCCGGGATAAGCGAGCATGAGAAAAGCAGGCTTAGCCCTCCAGTCACCCTTTAGATGCGTTTCCGGCTGCTTTTCATCTCACTCCGAGTTTAAAAGCCATCTTATTCCAGCCCTGCCGCTGCCGCCAGCCTCGGCAGGGCTTCAAAGCGGGGCTGTCTGCGGCGGCCCGGGGGGAGCGGCCGTGTCCCCGCGGCACCTGCCAGCCCCGGGCCACGGCCACCGGCGGGCTCTGCCCTCCAGCACCCCCCCGCACTGGGGCTCTGCTCCCTCCGGGTGTTTGTGCCTGCTCTGGAAAGCGTGGAGGGACAGGGCTGTTTCTGGGGGACATGGCAGGGGGTTCTTTCTCCAGACCCTGCTTGTCGCGCTGGTGAGCTCAGCCTTGGAGTGGGATCACTGCCAAGCCAGGGACCAGTGACCTCTTGGAGTTTTGCATTCCCTTTTTATATTCTCACTTTCCTAAGTTTCCTCTTCTCCCCTGCAGCTCTCTGTGGTGTGGCTGGGGACGAGCACAACCAGGGTGGTTGGTGACACCACTGTCACACACCCAGTGTTGGGGGGACACAAAGGGCTCCCACAGAGCACGTTTGTGGGGTTTGGCATTTGCACCACCTGGAAACAAGAGGGAAACAACAGTGTCCAGCAGAGCTGTGACTGTGTTGGCCATCAGGGTGGTGTCTGTGGCTGTCACAGCTTGGAGGGTGCTGGTGGATCACCCCTGTCTCAGAGGGACCATTGTCTGGAGCACTGGGCTTCTCCTGCATCCAGGTGATGGCTGGGAATGGGATCTGCTCCTTCCTGGATCATGCACACCCCACCCGGTGCTCTGGGCAGAAGCTGGAGGCAACACCTGAATTTGGCTCCAGGACAGACAACAGAGAGGCCAAGTGGTGTCAGAAACCCAGGATGAGCTGCAAACCTCCCTGGTGTGGAAACGTGCTGCCTCTTCTCTCCTTGGCTTTTGTTTGTTTGCCAAGCCCCCGGATGTGATTCTCCATTTTCTCCCAGAGTTTTTGCCTCAGCAGATCTGTTGGGAGAAGTGCACTTACTGCTCGGTGACAAAACGCGTTCTCGAGATGGAAAGAGCTCTTTTCAAGGAAAACACGACATTTCAATGGAAAAGTAACTCTGCATGCTGTTTCTAATTTTAAAGCTCTGCCTTGGAATGCTCCCACGGACTTTGAAATCAGAGCTGGCTCTTATGCTTTCCAGGTTTTATCCACCTTTCCTATATAATTTCAAATTGCTCCCTCTGTTAACGAGACAATTCTGCCTTGGTGGATTTTGCATAGACTGCTTCCAAAACACAGTTTCCCATATCCCAACCCTTTTTTCCCTGTTTTCTTTCCCCCAGCTCTAGACTATAAATACCTTTAGACCAGACTGTGGGAACTGCACAAAGCCCTGTACCTGGCTGATGCCTCCTCAATGGATGAATGAATGAATGTGCTTCCCGGTATTGCTCTGGACTGAGATTAACTCTTAAAGCCACATGCTACAAATTAATGCATCTGCTCATTCCTAAAGCATTTCATCTCCATTAGACCTGCTAGCATTAATTTCCCCCTGTTAATCTGACCTGTGCCATGAGGGAGGAATGCTGGTGGGCTTTTCCCCCTCTGTTCTGTGCGATCCTGGTTTGTCCTCACCGAGTTTAACTTTTAAAACAGAGGAGCAAAACCAGCCGTGAGCCAAGCGCTGCTGGAGCCAGCAGAGGGGAGGCGAGAGCAGAGATTCTGCCTTTCTCCACTTGGCAGTACATTTCGGGGGAAGGGGAAAATGGCAGCTGGGGTATTTCTGTTAATTTCCCAAAAAAAGAGTTATCCCAGCTGATAACGGCAGTGGTGTCAATAGCAACCCATGCCATGGCAAACCAGCAGTGGCAGATGGAGCTGAGGGGCAGGCAGAGGCTGGAGGGTTTTCCCCATCCCTTATCCCTGCTGAGAGCTACAGTTCTGCTGCATTCCTCCTGCATTTCTCCTGCATTCCTCCTGCATTTCTCCTGCATTCCTCCTGCATTTCTCCTGCAGCATCGCAGTGCAGCCCTAGAATCCCACGGCCACCCCCAGCTCTCCCATGAGAGGGGTGGATGCTGCATTAAACCACTGCAGTGGTGGCCAAATTTCCCTGTGAGGTCCAAGGCCACATCCTTCCATCCATCCATGCCTCTCCTTGGCAGGGTTTCTGCCAGCCCTGTCCCACACCCTGGGAGAGCAGGGAATATTTACACTGGAAGATGCTATCGTGGTGCAGCTCGAGCTGTCCCTTGAGGAGAAGCACAAACAGGTTCACTGCAACGAGGTCACTGCATTAACAGGTTTAAGTGGGTTTCACTGTAAAATGAATTTATTTCAACAAAACCTTTTTTGATAAATTAAACCAGCACTGCTTTGTATATAATTTCTATAAACAATCTTCTCTAATGTTTACCTAACCTGGGCATGCAGAAACTCTTGCACGTTAAATATTAGATGAAAAGAAGCTATGAAACCTTTAAATAATTCCTTTTTTTTTCTTTTTTTTTTTTTTTGGTGTGGTTTTTTGTTCGTTTGTTTTTTGTTTGTTTCAAAGCAAGAAAGCCAGAATACCATGGGAAAATACCCTGCTGCTGTTGAGCTCAGGTTTTTCTGGCTTCTGCCAAGGGTGAAGGGAGACAAACCCCTCATGCTGCCACGGCTTTGTGTTGGTTTTTGTGTTTCCAGGGCTGTAGCATGAGGTTCACTGGACTTACAGGTTGCCAGCCCCCATCCACACTCCCCCTGTGTATCTGGTGGCTGGTGATGTGATGATTTATCTCCTGTGTGACATTTGCAGGGTCCTGGGAAGCTTGGCACTCATAATTTGTGAACTTACCACAGAGTATTCATTAATTCATTAATTAAAGGTCTACAACCCCACAGCAGGTGCTGTGATTCTGAGATAATCTGGGGAGAGCTGAGGACTGTTGGGATTTGAAGTGCCGTGGAGCTGTGGTGGTTCAGGCTGTGCTGGGTCATTTGCTGAGTGATTTGCATGTTTTCCCTTCACCTCCCTGATTGCAGAGCACCCTGGAAAGATGGTCTTGACTTCAGTGAGAACAAACTGTCCAGCTTATAAAAGAGAGCTGAGGTGAGTGAGAGATCTGCCCGCAACAAGGCTAAAATTGGCCTGATGGAGACGTGTGGGTTTGGGTGAATTTGGGTGAATTTGTGCTGTTCTCCTCCAGAAAGAAGGAAGGTGGCAGTGTGTTGGATCTGTTCCTGCACAAAGCCCCAGCCTGGACAAAGCATCACTTTTCCAGCTTTGCTCCTTGAGGTCAGGTCACTCCATTGCCTCAACTCCTTCTTGGGCTGGGCTTTTGTAGCAAAAAGTCTTAATCCTAAGTAAAGTCCTTGCTGCATCTGACTTCTCACTAAGAATCCCCCTGAAAATAGGGGGAATGTGCTTTGCAATTAAATATAGCTTAATTGGGTTGGAGGGAGGATAACAAAAATGTTTCTGCTGAATAATTCAGCATTTGGAGATACCCTCACGTGCATGTCCTGCTCAGCTCTTCAGACCCTTGGGTGGGGCTTGGAGCAGCCTGGGGTAGTGGGAGGTGGAATGAGGTGACCTCTAAGGTCCCTTCCAACCCAAACCATTCTGGGATTTTATTGAAGGAATGATACAAAACCACACAGGATACAGGAGTGATATCAAGCAGGCTCCAGCTGATGGACTCGTGTGCTGTGAGAGTCCCCACCTGCCAGGGGTGAGATCTGGGCAGGCTCAAAGTGTCTTTTGTCACTGTCTTGAGTGCAAGTGCATAGAAACCCTTTCTGCTTTGGGCAGGGAGAGCCTGCAATGAGCTCATGTGTTACTTGAGGGTTTTGTGGATACTGGGATTGCAGAATCTGTCCAAAATATGTGTTAAAAATCAGCTTATCTTCCAAATAAACCCTCAAAAATTCCAGTATCTCCAAGATGTGCTTGGAAGTGATTTATTATCTTTGCTTTTGGTGTTTCCCTGATGATTTTCAGCATTATTTTTAATGACACTGAGTTCCCAGAGATCACTTTTGGTGGATAACACAGTATTTATGGAGAAACCAACAGCTAAATCTGGTTATCATTGATGTTGCTTATAAAATACACATAGCAACCAAGATACTGACCATGGCAGTAAATCGAAAATATATTGAAAACATAAAGCATTCTTCCAATTTAGTAATATAAAAAAATATTTGGGCAGGTTTTTTCCCCCACCCTTGATAAAAAGAAAGATATAGAAGCTGTTGTGAGGAAATCTGTGGTAGTGTTGGTCCAGAGGCTGGCGTGGTGAGGAGGGTGAGAGGTGTGCTGGGTTTTGGGGGATTTCAGATAGCAAACAGCCCACTCTGGACATGCTGTGGGGCACAATTTCACTGCCCAAGGGCTTGTGGAGATGCTGCCCCAGGGTTTTTGCTGATCCCCCTGGTCCTGAGGGGTCCAGGGAGCAGGTTTAGGAGGGTTGGTGGCTTTGGAGGGGTGACTTTCCCCTGCTGGCTGCAGTCCCTGGTTCTGGTTGAGGTCACCCCTCTGCCCACACAGCACTGCACAATTTGGGCACGTTGTGGAAGGGTTAACCCTGGCAACTGCTGGGTAAGTGTAAAAATATTAATAAGGCTGCTGCAGGTTGCCCTAAAATGGGAATTTATGGTGGTAGTCAAAGCTAATGTTTGGGATCAATGCAACATCCCTTCTCAGAATGAAAAAATAAATTAAACAGACCGTCATACAGAGGGTATGTAACCAAATCAATCATGTTTATGGCATTTAATCAAAACTTGATTCAGTTAAATTTATTCCATATGATAGCCCTGTGCTTCTCAGGATGCACACCTTGCTGGTGAGGCTCAGCCAGCCCTGTGCTGCTCACCAGAGCCAGGGCTCAACCCTGTGTCATTACACATTAATGAGATTAGGGGTATTCATTTGTAGGATGCTCTGAGCAGCAGGTGGGGGGGTGTCTGTGCGCCCAGAGAAATGATCACAGGGCTTTGCTGTGGATAAGTAATAGGTGTTTAGTGGCAAATATCCCAGTGACAAATATCCCAGGGCCCTGTCTGCTCGCTGCTGGCTGTGTCTGGAGGGTGAGGTGGTGCACAGCCTTGTGGGCAGCTGTGGTGGGACAAAACCTGCCCCAAAGCCCAGGTGGGGCTGAGGGATGCAGCCCAGGCACGCTGGTTTTTGCCATGCTGAAATGACGCTCGTTGAATCCACCCATCCTGGTCAGATCCATCTATCCCTTCAGGAAGGCTCCTGCCACCATCCCACAGGAGCAGGTCCTTGGCTGCCTGCACCACCAGGCACTGTGCTCCCATCCTGGAAGGAGGATTTGATCCCACAGACCTTCCTTCTCCTCCTGGAAGTTGAATATTAGAATTCTTCCTAGCTGCACATATAATTCACTACATTAATCTTCCCTTAAAACCTGCTCCTTCCACAAAGCCCCTCTGTATTGATCCAAAAAAGACAATTATATATTATGGGGGGGGGGAGGGAGGGAGAAAGAGCTGAAATATTTGAGATTGGCCCTTCTGGGGGATTTATTACGTGTCTGAACTACAGTGTCTGCCTATTTTTTATTCCAAGCCTCCATGACAGGGGTCATGTCTTCCTCCATACTCTGTACAGTGCTGTGCACAGTGATGGGGCTCTATTAAATGCTCAGGATGATTAATCACAGCCTATAAACACACTTCTGGTGTGTTTGGAGGCGTGCACACGTGTGTGCATCAGCAAACTCCAGCAACAGGTACTGCTTGTACCTGTGCAATGCCCCTGTAGGGTCCTGAGCAGCCTGACCTGGCTGTGGGGTGCTCCTCGGTGTGTGCAGGATCTCCATCTGTCCATCTGGAGATCTTCCTGAGCTGGATTTGCTCTGGCTCTCTGTTTTTCCCAGCCCAGTTGGTTTCAGTGATTTCCTGAGCGGGATGCAGTCCTGGGGCATGTCCCAAAGGTGATGCAGAGCTGGAATCTGGGGGATTTTCTGGAGATTGCCTGCATGGGAGCCCATCACCCTCTGCCTCTGGGCATGGAGATCCAGGCTGTGAGGATGCAGGGGGATGCCCTTTAGGAGAGGGATTATATTCCCTCTCCATCCACACCCCAAAATCAGGAGGCAAAGCAGACAAGCTGAGAACCTCGTGAGTCAGGGAATGAGAAAATAATGAATGAGCAGGATGGACTGTTTGTAAATGTGTGTGAGATTAATGAGCAAAGGCTTCTCCATAACACAGAAGGCATGAAATCAATCCTGTGCTCTGAGAATAATGAGGGAATCAATAGGATTACGAGGTTAAGGCCGGAGTAAACCTGAATGACAGCTGCAAAATAAATTTTATTTGGAGGACGTGGCTGGGGTTAAATGAAATGTAATAAATAATGTAAAGCATTTAAGGGGTGGAGAAATGGTCCAGAGATGGAAGGAAGAACAGAAGGCCCTACAGTCACTAAATCTGCCCAGTTTATACCCACAGCATGTTTTTACAGGTGAGTGATGAGTGTGACACACACCCTGCAAGGTTGTGCCCTCTCCCCTCATTGTCCAGGACAGGGACAGGAGCAGAGGGGTGGCAGTGGTGCCACCAGGACCTGGGGCTGCAGCAGTGGCACCGAGGCAGGACAGGGGTGTGAATGTGTGAGCAGCAGCCTGGGATGCATTCAGTGTTGACCTTGAATGAGCTGCAGGTTTGTGCATCCCTTTTCCCCTGCATTTCTCTCGTGGTGTACAGCTATAAAAACCAGCACTGCCTCCATCCCATTTCCCACAGAACTCCTGGAGCTGCTGCATGGCACAGAGGCTGCCCAAAGCAAGGCTCCCCCATGCACAGATTCTCTGCCATGGTCACTGTGGGGACAGGGACCTTTCTGGATGCAAGAGCATGAAGTTTTTCCACTTTTGCCCCCGTGGTGGGATTGTCTCCTCCTGCTCTGTGCTCCAGCAGGCACGTGATGTCCTGCTGACCTTGGCTTTGGGGATAAATCTGTGCAGGTGGGTGCAGTGCTGTGATTTCAGGTGCTCACCACCTTCTCCTGGTGGATGCTTTGGAGCCTGAAGCTTTCAGGAGATTGATACCGAGTCTGCTGCCCCCTGAGTGCTCAGACACTTCCAGTGCCTCAGTGAAAATTGAGCTGCTCTGAAAAACCGGCCACAGGCGCGGGTGCCAAACCAGTGTGAAGTTGTAAATGGCTGCCCCGTGGATTTTTCCAACATTATTAACTCCTGGTCCTGCTCCTCCCTGCTATCCTCAGGGAAGAGGAATTGGAGTTCCTGGGGTGTGGTCAGTGCTTTAGAGGCAGAGCCCAGCCCAGAGAGGTGGCAGCTGCTTCTACCCCCGAGGAAACACACGTCCCACTGCAGGAGGAGCAGCTCCGAGTGGGGATGGAACAGCAGAGATTTTGCTCTTGCATCACCACGCAAAAACCCCTTCTGCTTCGTTCTGGGGTTGATTCCCCCGGGTGCTTTTCCAGCAGGTCACCCCGAGCCCCAGGGCTTGTTCTCCCGGTCGGATGGTGCGTGTGAGGCTCGGCCCTGCTGACCACGGCTGCTCCCTGCGACTTTCCACTCGTTAAGGGGATGACTAATGGAGCTGTCCTGCCTGCAGAATGCACGCTGACAACAGCGAGCCCCAGGGGAGGCGAGCACAAAGAGAGGGATGTGAGGCAAACCGCTTCAATTTGTCCCCTGGCCAGCGGATGGGTTTTCCCTGTGGAACATCCCTGCCGTGCTTGGTGGGAGGCTGGGGAGCTGGATTTGCCTTCCTGGAGCTCTGAGTGTCCATCTGTCCTTCCAGGGCAGCGGGTGCAGCACGGGGTCACTCTCTGTGGGGTCTGCCCTGTGCAGGGGATGTCCCTGTGGGTTCATGTCACTGCTGGTGCCACCAGCACAGGCTGTTGGTAGTTCACCCCACTGCTGTGAGGAACCCCCCGCATGCACAGGTGGGTCCCCAGCTGCCCTGTGTGTCCCTGCACTGTCCTGCAGCCCCACCTGCCTCCCACATGAGACCTTTTCTCAGCAGGATGCAAAAAAAATGCCTTTAAGTTGCCTTTTAATAGCTCCTGTAAATCTAATTTTATGCTAAAGCTAAAGACACGTTTATTATTGTCAGAAAGGAGGAAGAACTGGTGAATCCTTGACTGGCCCTAAACTGGGTGACTTGGAAAGAGGAGAGGGAGAAAGCTGAGGGCCATGGTCATCCCTCATCATTTGGAGACACAGCAATAACACCAGGTAAAAACCTTGGGCTGCTGATGGGCTGCAGATCCCCATCCTGGGGATGGACTCAAGGAATCCTGGCTGCAGCACCTGGAGCTTGGATCAGGCTGGGGATACTCATATCCAAGAACCCAGGTGCTTATTTTCCTCCAGCACCTTCCATGCCATAAGAAACCATGCAGGGTATATATATTTTCTTTAATTTATTTTTTAAATGTTTTTATTTAATATTTTTAAACCATTGCACAGGCAACCTCAATCCCAAATCCCAGCCCAGAGGTCAGTGGAGAATTGGCCCTGCACCTGCAACCTGAAACCAGCTCTGCCTGGCTGGAGAGCCTCATGCTGAGCCACTAATGAAGGGTTTAGGGGGTTGTTTTTCTTTTCTATTTTATTTTGAGATGCTGTTTTGAAGCACACGGCCAAGAGTGGGAATTTCACAGGGTAAACAGAAAAGCTGCTCTGAAGATATTTATTGGTTCTGTTTTCCAGCACGTGGACTAGTATTGATTTATTTTGCAGTGTCTCCAGAGGCTTCTTCAAGGTTAAAATGTAGACATTGCATGTTAGGCTGGACTAAATACTGGCAGGAAAACACATTTGGCTCTTTTAATTGGAAAAACATACTCCTTTTGTCACCCTGAGGCCAAGGCTCTGCCACAGCAGCACAAGGAGGGCAGGGGAACGCACACAAGTGCAAGATGCTCTGCTTCACACTTGCTTGGGGAATTCTGTGGGAGCACAAAGGTCCCCACAACCAGCTCTGGGGTCCCACCAGGCCCAGAAAGCAATTCCTTGAGGGAAGGTGGGGGCCAGCAGCCATTCCAGGTGGGGAAGCTGGGTCTGAGCCTCCTGCTGACCAGACTTGTGCTGTTTATTGGAGCCACCATGGCCAAGCTCGGTCCCAGCTTCAGTTTTGCCTCTGTGAGCTGCTCCCAAACAGCACCAGGGGCTGACCAGGCTGCTACAGCCCAGTGGGGACATTGCTGGTCCCCAGCAGTTGATGGCAGGGACTCATCCCAAGTGGAGATGCTCCACACCAAAAGTAGGAGAGACTCACACATGCCAACCTCAGACCTCACTAGCCTGCTTTCTGTCCATACATTTACAGCCATTATTCTGCTGGAGAAGGGGGTGGAAAAGGAATTCTTCATCCCTAAGAAGTACTTACATCCTCAAAGTAATTTCCAGCCTCTGTGCTGCTTGTGCCCCTTTCTCTGGCAGGTTAAGGGCCACCGAAGGAGGCAGTGTCAGGGTGGCTGCTGCTGCCCCAGGATCCCCTTCCCCGTCATTCCCGAGCCGGTAGCGACTGCGTGCAGCCAGGATGGATGTGGGGAGCTCTGCTGGGAAGGTACAAGCTGAGGTTTAGAAATCATGATGTGTGAATTGAAATGGGAAGCAACGGATCTCGGGAATCACCGCAACTGCTACAAGGTGTTCCTGAAGCTGTCAGCAAGCCATCTGCCCGCTCGCCCTGGGTAAACACCGCGCTCCAGCCAGCCCTCCTCGGAAAACCGGGCAGCACGGGGGTCCCATGGGGTGAACCCCTCCAGGGCAGCAGGGTGGGCAGGCTGGGAGCGGGAGGAAAGGGGCTCTGGGGCGTGCGGGAGGAGGGATCGCTCTGGAGCCGAGCCCTGGCCGCGCCGCTCGCTCCTCGTAACTCATCGCGGAGACACCGCCGTGGGGAGCCCGCGGCGGCCGCGCCGGGCCCGGCCAGCAATTTATGGCTCCGGGGGAAACACGGCAGCCGGTCCGGGAGCAGAGCAGCGCAGGGGGAGAGCGCCTGGGCTCAGGCGGCTGCCCGGCTTCTTTCACTCACGCCGTGACTCCGCTCCCTGTGCGCGCCGCGCTCGCCCCAGGACACGGGGGAGGCGAGGGGAGGGTCAGGAGCACGCGTGGGACCTGCCGGGCTCCTGCCACACCGCACGGCACAGCTTGGGCGGTGGGGATGTCACCCCCTTGCCATGGGGACACGGGGCCCCGGTGCCATCTACGTGCACCGTGTGAGCTGGCACGGAGGCCACGTGGAAGTGGCCACGGGCTCACAGCCCCAGCGCTGTCAGGCAAGTGGCCCTGATTGGAAAAAGCTGGGTGACCCGGGATGACACGGGAGTGGCAGTGCGGCCCCAGAAACGCCCCCGGTGGGTCGGGGCGGCAGCATCGCTGGCAGTCCCGAGGGTGGGAGCAGGAGGAAGGGCCCGTGGCTGAGAGAGACCGTGGGAGAAGGTCTGAGGGGCTTCTCATGGCTCCTCACGGGGTTGGAGTGCAGCTCTGGTCGCTGCTCCCAGCCCTGTGCTTGCTGTGTGCTCCAAAACTATAATCATGCCGTGCCTCAGTTTCCCCTCTGTGCAGGGGACAGCGGTGCCCTTGTCCCCAGCTGCCCAGAGAAATGCGCTGAGCTTTGGTAAATTCTGGGGCTGAGTGAGCTGAGAAAAGCAAAATTGGGAAATTACTTTTGCAAAACCAGTGCCGAGGTCCATCAGTGGCTGGTGCAGCCATGCAGGGAGGAGTGTGGAGGGTCCCAATTTTGGGGCTGAGCCCCCTTGTCAAGGATGCTTGGCCCATGTTAGCCTGAGACTTCCTGCAGTGCCAGCCAGCACTCTCAGCCTTCCCCCTCACTCACAATTCAAAATAAATACAGAGAGTGAACATGACCTTGAGTGTATAGTCTAAAGCTTTTAAAACTCTCCTCTAATTCTTTTAACTTCCCGCACATCTATCCTCTGCACCAGCCTCCTCATTTCTCTTTCTCTACAGTAAACTTATACCCTTTCTAAAGTGCCCAGAGAAGACGCTGCAGATGAAATGTTGCTTTAGCTTAATTTCCTATTCCTAACATCTGCTTTAATTAATGTCATTTGCTTTGATTTGCTGCCAGCATGCCAGTGCGGCACTTCCTTCGTTTCGCAACCTTAACCATAACCTTGTGGGAATGAGGATCAGGTGTTCCCGGCTGATTTCATCTGGTTCAGGGCATTTAGCTCAAGCTCTGAGGCTTTTCTGCACTTTGTCGGTGGCACCAGCATGGAGGCAAAACCACAGCGTTCTCCTTGGCTGGAGGTGCTGAGAATGTGTTGAGGATGAAGGATGCTGCCATGGAATGTACTGACCAGCATTTCTTATCCATATTTTTTACACTTTCTAGGTTTAACTCGGAGAAGGAACACGGCAATACAGGAGAGAGGGGATGGACCCCCCCCAGCTCCAGATTTCTGTGTCAGGATCAGAGAGGACCATCCTGCTGCTGGCTCTGTGCCTGCTGTCCCCACAGTCCCTGAGGCTCCATGGCCAGTGCTGGACCCCACTGGCCAAGGTGCTTCCTCAGGTCGGTGTCCCCAACCCAGGCAAGCATTTTCCAGCCATTTACCAGCACGGAAATAGATGAACATCATGTGGCAGAGGTGGGGAATGATCTTGAGGATGTCCCAAAGCAGCCAGGCCAGCCCCTTGACCAGCTGGCAGACCTGCAGCAGCCTCATCACCTGTGGCAAGGTGAGAAATCCCAGCGTGGATCCCTCTTCTCTGGTGGTGGAGCAGTGGCTGGGGTTTGGGACAGAGCCCATTTTGCCCTCTTCTCTGCCTGGCTCCCAGGTAAGAGCAGGGAATGGCAGGGACAGAAGCACCTGGACTCCCTCTGTAGCTGTGGCAGTGCTGAAGTTCAGTGGTGCAAACCTTCTCCGTGGGAGCATTTCCTGCTGTCTCCACTGCTCCTGCTTCTTCCCAAATTTCACACTGCTGGTTTATGACAGGTGCAGACTGATCCTGAGGATCATAAAATCCCTTTTCCATCCCTCTCTCTGTTCCCACTGCATGGTGAGACGCTTGTGCCCTTCCTCCAGCAGGAGCTGCCTTGTCCTCTCTGCACCACCAGGTCAGCACTCTGAGCTGTTGTGTGAGAAAAAAATCCTAATTTGAGGGATCTTTTTCCTCCTCTTCTCCTGGTGGAACCAGCTTGGTCTCTCGACCCAAGCAGAAAAGCATGAGTAAGTTCCCCATGACTTTCTGTAACTGCTTTGCTTGAGAGCAGCTCCTTGCACAGCAGAGCCTGGAGGAAACTTTAGCAATTGTCTGTTCTGGCCCCAAATCACTGGCACTTGTATCCAGCAGGCCCGAAATGGCCCCTTTCCCAGACAGCTCCTTAAGCAAGGTTTTCCTGTCTCTTTATTTAATGAATCTCAGCCATCCTTTCTCTCCTTGCTGGAGCCAGGGGCAGATGCTGCTCCAGCATTTCATCCCTCCCCTCTCTCCAGTTTCCCTTGCTTTACCTGCAGCAAATTTGGGGTCCCACAGCAAGTCATGTCCCAGGAGGAGGAAATTCCCAGCTTCTGGGCCCCATCCCAGTTGGCTATTATTTTCCTTCCTGCTTGCTTCTGTTGAGAACCTTCCCCAGGAATGGAAATGTGAGGCCTTTTTGTAGTTCTTGTCCCTTTACTGAGGGGCCAAGGCACCTCTAAGGTTGAGCCCTGCTTTCAGAGCAAACCCACTCCCTGGGCAGGGAGGAAAAGCTCCAAAATGGAGAAGAGCATTTGTCCCAGGCCTGGCCCTGCCCCACTGCAGCCCAAGGAATGTGTTTCACGTCAGTGTCCTGAGAGTGGGATGGAGACGTGGGAGGGATGTGACGGAGCAGGGAGCAAGCTGCCACATCCCAGAGGCTGGCTGGTGATGTGTGCTGCCCTTGGAAGCAAAACCCTTCCCCAGGGCAGCCCCTTTCCCCCAGACCCTCATAGCTCCCTTCCTCTCTGCTCTCATCTGCCTCTCACCTCTCCTTCCTCCATCCCGTTGTGCCGCCTCCTCTCCAGCAGCTCCACATCCGGATGAATGTTTGTGCCTCTGCTCCAGCCTCTACACCCCGGCTGGCTGCTCCTGCTGCTGCCTTTGAAATCCCAGCTGCCTTCCTGTGCTCTGAAAGCCTCACACCCCTAAATCTGCCCTGGGTGATTCAGCCAGGCCTCGGGACAGGACTGGTCCCTGGGAGGGTGATGCACGGCTCCTGTAGGCATCTGGCAAGGGTTTAATCCCCCAGGGCTCCTGTTTGCTCCCGGCTTAGTGTTTTCTGTTCCCTCCGCATAGCTGCAATGCTGAGCCCTGTTTTGACCCTCTGCCACACTGTGGGTCCAGCCCTGGATGAGGGAGAAAGAGAAAAGTTTCCCTCTTTGTGGGGGAAAGGGACTGGCCAAAGAGAGCAGCAGGCTGTGGTGGGGCGTGAGGGCTTGCTGTGCTGCCTTGCTCAGGCTGTGGGTCAGGGCTCCTGGCCCCTGAGGGGGCTCTGATGTTTGAACAAGATTGTTTGGCCCCACCGGCCCTGGTTGCTCTGTCCGAGCATCACACTGTGCCACACTGGGGGCTTGGACAGTGTCTATGCCCAGCTCCAGGGCAGAGACACAGCTGGCAGCTGGCTGCCTTCATTCCTCGTGCTGGGAATTTCTCACCCAGAGCAGCATTTTCCTCTGTTTACCCTGGAGGACAGTGATTTCCCATAGCAATAACCTCCTCCTCATCCCCAGCACAAATTGAATAATCACTTTGGGTAGGATTCTGCCAGTCCCTCATCCCTGCATGGTGACAGATGGATGATGCCAAGGACGCCACGCAGAGCCACAACACGGTGCTCTGCCAGTGTACTGGGCTGGGTTTGCAATACCTTAAGGCAGTTTCTTGTTCTGATGCAAGGCTTAAGACAAGACTCTCCTCTTTTCTTCCTGCCTGTGACAAGTGACTTGCCGTGCTGTCCCTTGGTGGATTGATGTGCCTCTCATTTTTGCCCACAGCCCAGGTGCTCCAGAGCAGCTTCACCCAGGACGTTCCACGTGTCCTTCTCCTGCTCCACCAAGGTCCCTGAGCTGCCCTGGGGCTGCTGTCCCCTCTCCATGCACACCAGGCTGCCCCCCTGACCCACACCCCTGCCAGTGTCCCTTCTCCCCCAGGCTGTCCTCCAGGACCGGTGGTGCCGGTGACCACGGGGGGATGGTGTGACCAGAGGCACTGACCTGCTGTAAGTGGCACAGCAGCGGTGGCACGGCAGGCCCTGCTCAGACCCCATCCCACCGCAGAGTTTGGTGGGTGCAGGAAGCAGAGCTGGGGCTGCTGTGGCACTGGAAGCCAGGCTGCAGGGAAATCACCATGCTCTAAGCCCTGGGCTTTGTTCTCCTTTTATTTTTTAAACCATCGTTCCCATTCCAGCTCCATTTGCCTGTTCCCGTCCTCCAGCATGTTGTAGCTTTAGGGCTCTTTTCATTAAAATAAAAAAAAAAGTTATTGCAAAATAGATGGAGCTTTGCTGCTTTTTTTTTTTTTT
>VXAX01007347.1:655891-676415 GCA_013399835.1 Leptocoma aspasia
GTCAGCAACAGGAGGGGAAGGAAAAGGGAGGGGGGGAGACAAAGAGGGAGGGAGTCGAAAGGCCCCAAACTGGATCTTTATGGAACATTTTCCGCCGAGATCAAGGGAAAGTGAATCCGCGCAGCGGGGGATGCTCCGCACGCCGCTGCCATCGGGGGCCGCGGAGCCGCTCCCGGCCTGAGCGCCCCGCGGATGCCCTTCATGCCGCAGCCGCCCCCAGGCCAAGCCCGGAGCCCCCCGCTGCGCCTCCTGCCCCTCGGCCGGCCGTGTGAGTTCCCGGGGTGCGGGGGAAGTACGGGAGGGAGCGGGGGGTCCAAGGGTACGGGACTCCCCCCAGCCCGCCGAACCCCGGCCTGGGGAGGGACACCTCCGCCAGCCTGCCCCGCTGCTCCCCGTCAGCCAACCTGCTCCGTGCCGGGAGCATCGGTCCCGGTCCGGGGCTGGAGCCTTGCCCTCGGGTTTCGCCGCGGACACCTCCCTCCCACCTGTGCCCTCCCGGTCACCCGGCTCCGCTCTGCGGTTGGACGCCGGGAAACATCCGCGCCTCGGCCGGGCTGGGGCCGTCCCGTCCCGACACTCCGAGCCGGGCGGAGGGACCGGTGGAGCTCTCGGGGCATTGAGTCCCGTACCGTGCTCCCCGCTTGGTGCTCCCGGCCCCGGGGATTGCGGCTGGTCGCTGGGGTATGTGTGTCCGCTCGCATACAGCTCGCTGGCTGTCCGGCTCCTCGGCGGGAGCTCTCCCTGGAATTCTGGTGCGAATGGAGCTGGGAGTCCCAGCCCCGCTCTCACCGGAGCTCTGCTGGAGCTGGAGTTTGGGGTGACAGTCCCGCTCTCACCGGAGCTCTGCCGGAGCTGCAGTTTGGGGTCCCAGCCCCTCTCTCCCCTTGCACAGCCGCTATCCCGAAGAGCGGCTGGGCCTTGGCGGCTCGGGGCAGGGACCGGGACTGCGGGCCGGGGTCAGGAGCGCTCCCTCGGGTCCGCAGGTCCGCGGCCAGCGCCGGTTTCGGTCCCCGGGACCGGCACCCCGCAGCCTCCTCGGAGCTGCTCCCCCTCCACGCCGCCGCTGCCCGTCCGTCTGTCTGTCTGTCCCTCCGTCCGTCAAGCGGGGCGGGCGGCCGCGTCCCTCCGCGCTGTAAAAGTCGGCGTTGATGCGCGGCAGCCCCGGCGGAGCTGTCAGGCCTTATCTTTATTGGCTTTTCCCAGTCTCCGTCCAAGTTTAAGAGGGGCCCTTTTATCTCGGAGCCCAGCACTCCCCCTGTTTACACCGTCCGGCTCCGCCGCAGCACTTCGTCGCGGAGCCCCCGCAGCCCCGACGGGACGGGGCAGAGAGACCGACCGGGCCGGGCTGCCCTCCCCGACGGGTACCGGAGGGGAGAAAGAATCGGGGCTGGGGGTCTGTGGCCACATCAGACGTGAGCTGCCCTGGTCTCAAGCGGGAGCTCAGTCACGCGTGGGCGGCTCCCCCGCGGGGGCTGGCGGGCCCGGCCCGGCTCTGCCGGGCACAGCGTCTTCCCCCGGGGCCGGCTGTGTCACATCCCGGTGTCGCCGAGTGTCGCCGAGTGCCGCCGCCTGAGGAACGACCAGGGGCCGGGCCGGGACGGCCTGACCTCGCAGGTGGCCGTGCCCGGGGCTGGGTTGGACGTGGCCCCCGGTGCCGCGAGCTAACGTTGCGCCTCTCTCCCCCAAGGAAATGCTCCAGGAGAAAAGCCTGTCTGAAACCGAGGAAGGGTTTCCAACAGCCCCCGCGCCCGGCCATGCGGACCCCTCCGCCGGCTCCCCCGTCCTCGGCGTAGCCGGGGGGAGCAGCACGCCGCTCAGCAGCCCGCAGCTCCCCGACCCCGAGCAGGTACGCTCCGTCCGGCCCCGCGTCCTGCCCTCACCCCCGCCACCAGCCCGGGCCGCCACCGCGCATCTCCCCCGGCGACGACATGGGGAGGGATTGCGAGGAAAGCTCATTTTTCTTCACTTTCCTTTGTTTTTATTTTTTATTGTTATTATTTTATTTTCCCTGTCCACAGCAGGCCGCCCCGGGCCCGCCGTCGTTGCGCAGGTCGGGAAAGGGAGAATCCGAGCCCTGAAAGCCGCGGCCGGCAGGGCCCGACCCGTGGCGGAGCCGCCGCCGCTGCTCCCGGGGCTGCGGCCCGGCGGGGCATTCACTGAGGGTTTTCCATCCCTAAATAAAACTCCACTTCTGTGCCCTCGCTCCGCGCACGGCCGTGCCCCTGCGATGTCCCCGGCATCCCGCGGAAAGCACAAAGCGTGGCCCTGGACGCGGATCCGTTGTCCCCGCGGCTCCTCCTGGCCCCGTTTTTTGGGACCCTTAGGGAGAGTCTACCCCAACAGACTTTTTCTCCCCCTAGGAAAAAGAAAAAAAAAAAAACCGGAAAAAATTCCATTTAGCCGCAGTGTCCTGCCTGGTTGTGAAAGTCTGCAATTAAAACCGGCCTCCGTTTGTTTCTCTTATTTTTGGCAAAGGACAGCGGAATTTTTGAGACTCCATCCTCCTCCCGCACAGGCTGGTGGCTTCGCCCAGAGCCTCGGCTGCAGCGCGGGCCCTGAGTGTCCCCAGCCCCAGCCCTTCCACGGCCCTTCCCAGCCCTTCTTGCTGGTTTTCTCCATGGTTTCTTGCTGTTCTCATTATTTTAATTTCTTTACAGACAATTGAAAATATCAAAGTCTATCTCCATGAGAAGGAGCTATGGAAGAAATTTCATGAAGCTGGCACGGAAATGATAATAACCAAAGCAGGCAGGTTAGTGAAAATTCCCTGCAAACGTGTTGCTTCTGATCTCTATGAAATGTCCTGTTTGCCAAAACTGGGTTTTGCAGAGCTGCCACAGTCGGTGGCATTTAAAAAATATTGTTGTGATTGCAGATTTCAGTAAGATCATTTTTTCAGTGTAAACTGTACATGAGTGTGAGTGTGGCAGTTGGAATGTTGATGCAAGAAAATGTTGTGGAGTCCTTTGGAACATTTAGTCCCGATTCTCTCTGGTAATGATTTTTTTAAAAATATTTTTTAATTAGGAAATTAGCATAATTGTGGTTTTATTTTTTTTTCCCCACAAAGCAAACCCCCTTCCCTTTTATGTGCTGTGCACTAAGACCTGTGCTGGGACACTCTGCACCAAAGTTTTAGCAGTACGAAGGTTCTTTTAATCTCAAAACTGAAAGAGAAACGAGTGCCACTTCTGGTTAAAAAAAATCTTCTTTTCCTTGGAAAGAAATTGTTATTTTTATCAAATCAGAGCTCCCTCAGTGTGCACACCCAGGGAGGGAGACCAGAGCCTCACAGAGGCTTCAGTTGCCTGGAGAGCTCAGCCCTGCATCTGCTCAGGGCTCCTGTCCTGCCTGGGCTGCTCTGGTGGGAGATGGCAGAATTAATGTCAGAAAGTTAAAGAATCAGAATTAAACCTCAGACCATCACCGGCTTGGGAATCAGATAATTCCCAAGAAAATTAGCCGGGTGTCACTGTGGGCACCAAAGTATCTGCCCTCGGCTCCTGCGGCAGCGGGCTCACGTCGCTGCTGCTGGGAAAGAAAAACTGAAGTATTAGCATTTCATTCCAGCCCAGCTGAGTGGTTCTGCCATGCCCTGCAATTGCTTGTTTTGCACCGTGCTAGCGAGCTGTGCAGCCAGACACTCAAATAACGGGGAGAAAACAGAGAAAAAAACCCCACAAATAATTTCTATGCAGTTTTTCTCTGTGGTCTCTGGTCCTTCGTTCAGGGCGGCTGTGGGTGCTCATGGAATGTGTGTGTGACTTTTCTCCCCTGTTTGCTGCTCACACTGTGAGACCCAGAATCCAGCCCTCGGCACTGGATTTTTGGGATTGATGAGCGCTTTCCCTCTGCTTTCCTCCGCCCCGGCAGTGCTGCTATGTGCAGCAGCTGCTCGGTGTAGGGAAGTTGGACTCTAATAAACAAGATATTCCCATTATTCCCCCTGGAGAGGGGGTGTATGTCCCAGGAATCTTCCACTTATTTGCTATGTGGCTGTTTATGGAGTGATAGTGCAGGTAACTCTGTCCTTTTCACACCTTATTTTGGTGCCTAAAATCTCAGGGTTTGTTCTGCAGCGTCTGCTGATGGGAAGAGCTGGGTTCATTTGGATGGGTCTGCTCCCTAAGTCGGCTAAGATGAGGGGATCAAGACCTTAGATATTTCACCCTTAATTTATTGTATCTGAGTGTGTCTGTGCAGAGATGTATAATATCTGTACCAAATTCTAGACCCTAAGCATCCCAAACGTGCATGTTATCTCTCTGTAACTCTTAACGTGGCTTGTTTAAACAGCTCCATATGGACAGGGCTCAGTCCCACATTCCTTGTCCAGTGGAACTGGCAGTGCACGTTTCAGGAGGTGGGATGGGGGGTAGACCACAAGATGTACAAAAATTTGGTTTTTTAAAGTTACCCGAGCCAAATTCTCCATTTGGGAAATTCAGTGCAGCGCAATCGAGCTAAAAGAATTTTAAATTTTTTAATAAACCATTTTGAATTAAAAAAAAAAAAAAAGAAAAAAGTGGCTGAAATGCTGATGAATAACACGGGACAAAAGAACCTTTTATTTTTTTCTCTGGGTTCAATTGCAAATGGTGTCAAAATACAGGACGAGGGCTTTTATCGGTGTTTTAAGCAGCCCCGGAGCCCCCACAGCGGGACCGCAGCCCCTGCACACCGGTACCGGGACCCGGCTCGGTTCCCCGGTCCGGGCTGGGCTCTACCGACAGCAAAAACACGCAAAATAATTAGCATGAGAACGGCCGAAAAATCGAACAACTTAAGTCCCGTGGTGCCCCGAGTCTCTGTTCATAGCGATGCCACGCGTGCTGAGGGCAGGGCAGCCCACGAGCTGCAGTCTGCTGCTAATCCCCATGCAAATGACAAAATGAAAATTATTACTTCATGCAGATTTTATTTTACCCAAGCTATTTAAATAGAGAGTCGCAATAATAAACCTCCTCTTGAGCCAATTAAAAAAACGATGGTTAATGGAGATTTGTGTGCACTTGCATTTAGCATTTGGGGGGGGGTGTGGAAAGAGGGAAAGCAGCTAATTGCAGGCACTAATCAGGACTCTAATCCCCCTCCCAGCAGGCACAGAGATGCCCCTG
Organism: Leptocoma aspasia; assembly: GCA_013399835.1. Lineage (NCBI taxonomy): Eukaryota > Metazoa > Chordata > Aves > Passeriformes > Nectariniidae > Leptocoma > Leptocoma aspasia. The sequence goes on from VXAX01007347.1 coordinate 661,009, forward strand.
AATGCCGTTAGTTGAAATCACTTAAATGTAGGTCTCTCTGACCTCACGGGGCACAAACGAAAAGAAATGGAAGCCTGATTTTTAAATTTCAAACAACAACAAAAAAAGAGTGACTTTAATGACAAGTTCACTCAATGGAGAGGAAATGTAAAGCTCAGCGGAAGCGTTAATTCCATGGCAATGGTGTAAAATAGTTTTTTTGTATAAACAAGGCAAATATTGATAACTTGGTTGGGGGGGAAAGGGGGAGTCATTTGTTTCGTTCTTTGTAGAGCTCCACAGAACGAGCCAACTATAAATTATCGAGAATTTAGGGCTGAGAATTACTTTAGGGGATTATTACTCCCTCTTAGGACTGATCTGTAGGAGATATTAGGAGAACACAGCAAGCTCAGCATTGAAATAGAAATCATGTTGTTGCCAAGAAAGTTTGATTTATAAAGTGGAAACATCTTTAAAATGCACTCGCTATCTTTTTAATGTCCGACTGCTTCATTGTGGGAGGGAAAAAAAAGAGATTATTTTATATTAAAAGGATCATCAAAAGATAAAAAGTTTATGTTAGCAAAGTTCCCTGAACTTTGGAGAAAAGCGCTCGGATCCCTCAGAGCGCCCGTGGCAACGCTCGCAGGATGGGCGCCGGCTCCATCACTCAGAGCCTTCCTCTCCTTCCTCCTCTTTGAGGTTTGCTCTAATTACGGATTTCTCCTCCGGAGGATTATCTGGTGATGGCTTTAAAAGGCTGAATGTCTGCGGTGCAGAGATTGCCCCGTCCCCGGCGCTGCCCGGAGCGCTGGGTACCCACGGAACCGGAGGGGAACGAGAGGAAAAGCGGCCGCGGGTGATCCCTTCAGGCACTGCCCATCTCGAGGGCGTTTTGCAGGGCAGGGTTTTCGGGAGGCAGAGGGAATCCCGTTGTCTGAGCAGCCCGCTCCCGCTCCCCGCTCCAGCATCCCGGTTCCATCCCTGCTCACAGCGCGGCTGAGGCGCTTTCCAGGCATGGGGGGAATGAATCCAGCGCCCACAGCGAGCTGTGAGTGCCTGGTTTTGGAAATAATTGTTCACAAACCCTACCGCGTGTGTGTGTATTTATATATGTGTGTGCGTGCGTGTTAAAACAAACAAAAGCTCCTCCAAAACCAAACCAACCAAAAAATCCCTCACCTCCAAAAAAATACTATACTGAACCAAAAAATACCCTGAAAAGCTCCACCACCGAAAAGTTCCAATCGGTGAGATCCTAGTAAATCAAATTAATCAAATCAATCTAGATGCTAATAAAGGGCACAGGGTGTATTAGAGGATGCAGCTGCAGCTGCACATCTGGATTCCTCCCCTCTGGCCGCCCTGCTGTGGGGGCATCGTTCTGTCCTAGCAGGGTGCACACCTTTCCTGCGGGATTTTAGGAATTCCACACTTGTGAAATTGTGCGAGGGGTGGGGAAAGCAGAAAGCAAATGAGGGACTTCATTATAAATCTGGCTTTCCGATTTCATCCTCTCGCTTTTATGTGCTATTATTCAGCTGAACAATTGTAGATTTTTTTTGTAGCTTGTGGCAAACCATTCTTTGTGAAATCTCATCTTTCAGACTTTATTTCTGCTGGAAGTAAATCTTTGCTTCCACAGCCTTCCTGGCTCAGGATTTCTTCTTTCTGTTAGATTATTTATTTAGCTGTTCCCTAAGTTTTTTTTCCAAGGTGCCAGTCTTTGCAGCAGTGCAATTTTTATCCAAGTACTGCCAAGGACAAACGATTTGATAAAGCTTTTGTTTCATCAATAAAAGATGCCAGTTCACAGTATGTCTGGTCACATTTTTGTGAACAGTTCCTGAAGAGAAAATAATATATCATTTCTCTGTGGTAGCAGAACTGTTCCTGAGGTGTAACAGGAGGCTCGAGATACTGAACTTGACTTTTGGCTGGAGTGCAGAATGTGCACAGGTACAAAGCCAGCTTTGGTCTCTATGGTAGCAGGTTTTAAGAAGCACATGTAGGAAAATGCTGCAGAGGAAAAAAAGTAGAATCGATAAAGCATCCTGCATGTGTGGAAAAGAGGCAAATCCCCTTTAGATGTTCAAGTTTCGTTTTAAAAGTGGCTTATTTCAGTTTAAAAAAAATCTGTTCCTAATCAACTTTAGTAAACCAAAATAAAACTAGTTTTTTAGGACATCAAGGTTTGAAGAAGTATAAATGCTTTGGCTAAGCTGGTGCAGCTTTCCTGTGTGAATAATCCTTTAAAAGTTAAATTTTCCATGGCTCTCTAGGGCATATGGATGCCCAGTTCTCATTACAATTAAAGGGAAATATTTGTCCAGAACCTTTTGAGGCAGTTACAAGAATTTCTGCTGATGGTTTTTGATCCAAAAGCAAACCTTAATATCCGAGATCAACGAAGGAATGTGAGCCGTCAGTTTAAAACATAGAAATAAAATAGATATTTGAGGAATGTTTGATCTGCTTGCTCCTAAATTTGGGGTCCTGGAATTACCCTGTTCAGGCAAACTCCTGATTTTAGAGAAAAAGCAGGAATGAACTCCAATGGCTTTTGGCTGTGCTACTAAAGTTGTCAACAGCTTTGGCAAGGGAGAAAGAGCTTGTGCATGCCGAGGAGGGCAGGGATGGGAGTTTGGTTCCTAATACACTTCTCTCTTCAAGCAGCCATCCCTGCTTTTTAAAGACATGGGATGCTCACAGTTAAGGGTGTTCCCAAAGCTTTCCCTGCTTGTCCTTGTGCTGGAGCTGTGGCACGGTGAGGGGAGGCTTTGGTCAAGCCCAGATCAGCTGGGGAAGGTCCCAACCATTGCTGGGGCTCTGCTGCTGCCTCAAAGGCTCCTGGACACCGGGGCTGTGGCTCCACCAGTGCCAAGGCTGGCTCAGCTCCTCCCTCAGCCCACTGCCCAGGGAGCTGGGCTGGAGAGGGAGCAAACCTGCACTGAAATGCTGTTGGTGACCACATGCTTGCCTAGGTTCTCTCTGAGGCACTTTTATGCTGTGCTGCTGGTGCTGTTGACACCACCTCTCCCATCCTCCTGCACGTTGGGACCTTCTCTGCTCAACTTCAGCTGCAGCAAAATGAAAGCCCAGAGAAGCAGCCCATGGCCAGGAGCCTGCCTGTGCCTCAAGTCATCATGGGGCAAAGAAAGGAAATGTTTCTAGACCATGAAAGCAGCCATCCAGCTAACCAAGTTCTCAAGTATGTGAGAAACAATGTTTTATTTAAAAATTAGATGTGCTAGCCAGAAGGAAAAAATACAACCTCGCCATTCCAAAATATAAAAATCCCTTAACTGTCTGACCTTCTCATCACTAGGTCATGGTCCTGCCACCAGATAAATCTCTGCTATCTGCCCACAGACTGAGAGTTCAATGTTGCTTGTGTTAGTGACAGTGAATTTGGGGCTGAAAAATGAACTACTGATGAGAACTCCTGTTGAACCTGTATTGTTTGTTATTCTGAGGCAAGGATCTGGCATGGGCTAATCCAGCACTTCAAAGTTAACTGCTCTTACTTTGTATACAGAGCGTCATAACGGAGTGGCGTGGGTGATAAGAGAAATAAGGGACTGAGAGTTAGGATACACTGGGAAAATGGGACCCTGTTGAAAAACTCTTTGATGTCTTTAAAGTATTTTCTGAAAGCAAGAATCTATCAAAAAGGAAATGCCATTTAAAAGGCTAAAAGAAACAGCTGACATCCCCAAATTTGTTTTAATCTGCCCTGGAGAATATTATTTTTAAAGATGCGTTAAGTCAGTGGAAGAAATACTTGTCAAAAGAAGGGAAATTAGAAAAAAATGAAGAAAGGTCATCAGAATGGAGACATAGTTCTTGAAGCCTCTGCACACCATTCTTTTCCCTTCTAACAATGAAGACAAGGAGAAGCATCCTCAAGCAGCCATGGCCAAGTCCCAAGAACAATTTGGGGCCACATTAGTCATTATCAGGGATACAGGTGTGTCGCCTGCCTTGGTGTTCTGAAAGCATCACTGGCGGCATCTCAGCATGCCCAGCAGGTTCTGAGGAGGTGGTTTCTCAGCCATGACATGGCTTGTTAGCCAAGATGTTGAGTGAGCAGTTGTTTTCTGATCCTTTCACAACCTGATCTGCCCCAGGCAGCACCTTCCCAGGCAGCACAGCACGGGAGCTTCCAAAAATCCAGTCACTGCTTTACTTGACCATCCCAAAAGCAAGGATTGTAAAATCTCTCTGTCTTTGGAAATCTTTGTCTTATCATCTTAAAAAATAGAATTTCAGCTGCTGAGCTGCTGAAGTGCTTGTTTTTACCCCCTTGAAAGGACAGAAGGAAGCACTCAATAGTATCGGAAGGACCATCCATATCTCAGGGACGTGCAGTGAGCACCAATCCACATAAATCCATGGGCTTCAGAGAGCACTGACAGCCTTTGGTGAGGGCATGGCTTGAGTTGCTCAGGTGTTCTGGTTCCATGCAGTTTTCTCTATGGAAACACTGTTTGAATTCCCTGCTTGCCCTGTGCTGGTCAGAGACATCCCTTCCCAGCTAATGCATCCATAGGGATGTCAGGAATGGTGTTGACATCTAAGGGAAGGTCAGATTAAATCCTGGTGAGCAGAAGGGTAGTGAGGGTTTGTTGCTGATGTGCAGTGTGGCACAGCCCAGTCACTGTTCAGGTGAGTGTTTGAGCTCCTCAGTCAGCTCTGATTCTCTCCACTTTTCTGGTTGGCCATTCCCTGCCCAAAAAATAAGATTTTGCTGGCCATGGGAGCTTTGCAGCCATCTCTTCAGGATCAACCAGACCTGCTCATCTGGGGATTAAAACACATGTGAGATGCCCACAAAGAGGCCAAGCCTGGAGAGCCTGAAAGGCTGGGAACTGCTGCCCCAAAGAAAAGCAAAGCTTTCCTCTTATCGCTCACTTCCAAATCCAACCAGCCAATTACACATCAATTAAACTTTGTTTGAACATAATAGAAGCTTTGGCTCCATGTCAGCAACTGCACCATGGTTAAGGGGATTGGATAGTAATAGTATAAATAAATAAACAAGAGATGCTTATTCTAACAGTTCATTTTAAAACAATTTGTGAATATCATGTAGAGATAAAATGTGCCTAGCATAAACTTAGCTAAGCAGCGACTGCTTCATTATCAGAACAAATAATTCACTAGCACATCATCTTTGAAGCTTGGGAGGCCTGTGGAATTGTGCTGCTTGTTTATTTTCCTGGCTTTTACTGTTTTTGCTACATTTCATCTGCAGGGAAGGGTTTAGCTGGGGCTGTGGCAGTGTGGTGCCAAGCTCTGGTGATGCCGACCCTGCTCCCGCTGCCCACAGTCCCCAGAGCCAGGCTCAGCCCCTCTGCCCTCCCCAGGGCATCACCCAGTGGCTGTGGGATTTCAGTGCCAGATGGGCTGTGCTGCTCACACAGGAGGCACCGTAGCCTTCTCCCCATGATCGCTTTCTTTGAGGGTGCCTTTCTTTTGTGAGCATAAAAACTGATTTAAATTTTGCCCTGTGAGGAGCAGTGAGAGCTGCTGCCATGGCACAGCAGCATTTTGTCCCTGCCAGTGCAGGGGTGGGACAGGAACATGCCTGTCAGAGCCACTAAACCCAGCACAGACCTTTGAGGGGCACACGAGACCCTCAGGATAGGCCTGAGGAGCCTGGATGGTCCCTTCTGCTCCAGCTGGAGCTGGAGGGAGGGACAAATGGGCTTGAACGTGCCTAAAACTGGATTTCTGTCAATTCTGGTGTTTTGCAGAAGAAGCTGTTGGGGCTGGTGCTTGGCTGCTTGTGCTGAGTCCCTTGTGCATCACTTGGATGCTCCTAGGGCTCGTGGCTGGTCCCTGGGTGGGCAGGGGAGCTGTGGGGCTCCTGGTGGCTGGTGGGCCCTGCTCCCTCAGTGGCCCTGCTGCCTCCACCTAAGGTGTGCTGCTGGGTTGGACACACACCTGGTGTGGCTTTTAAAAAAAAGGAGTATAAATTGGAAGGAAATTGGTCCAGTGCTGGACATCTCCACCCCAGGGATGGTGTTGTCATTGGCACATTCAGGGCATTTGCTGCAGCCCAAGGACACTGTGTCCAAACAGGTTTTGGGTCTGAACAAAAGATGATGAGGCCAGGAATTGCTGCAATTAATGTCCTGAGTACTGGTGGCTCAAACTTCACCGGGGAGTTGGGTGTTGCTGTGCTGCCCTTGTGCCCAGAACTGAACCTCACCGAGCTGCCCCAGGCAGGGCTGCAGCTGCCCTTGGCACAGGAGGTGCCCTGAGGGTCAGATGTCACCTGCTTGCACACGCTCCCCAGGAAGCCCCAGATTCCCGGTTTTTGTCCCCAGTTTCTGCTCAGCAATGCTCTCCCCCGGTTTGGAGCCGTGCGGGAAGGAGGGTGGATAAAACAGGGACCTGCCCGGCTCTTGCTTCAGACCTCCCACCAAAGCCAGGCTGAGCTTTCCCAGAGCTTGGCAAGACGTTGGCAAGTTTTATTGCAGCACTGGGTGATTCTTGTGCCTCTGCCGGTCCCCGAGCAATGGATGATGAAGCAACCTATTGTCCAGGAGCTGGCCGGAGCGGAGCATCCTCCGCGGAGCCGCCCATCCGCCCGGAGCTCCTGCCTGCACAGGGCTGCCAGAGCGGCTGCTTGTGCAAAGCTCCGCCTGAGCTGCAGCTCCTCGCGGCTGTGAGTAGCTCCATTGACCTGTAGTAAATTTGGGGAAGCAGGCAGGTTTTTGGCCCCTTCCCAGGCCTGACAGGGAGCTCTATAGAGCCACTGTAGGCACAGCCTTGCTCCCGGGCAGGGCTGGTGCAGCTCCACCATGGGTTTCTGCTCCCTTCTTTCAAATGGGACATTTAATAAGGGCCAGAACATGATATTAGGTGCTGTCTCTTTTGCTTTTTTTTTTTTTCTTTTTAATTCAATCTCTATGACTGCATTTCCTTGGCCCCAGCTCTCGAGTTTGTCATGCCTTCCCACCAGAAATGCACAACCCATGTTTGTATCATATTGCAAAGAGATATTTACTAAACCAGCCTCTGCCAAGGGGTTGAGAAATATGTTTTCATTAAGAAAATTAAACTGACAAGTCCCTGGACAGCACATTAGTCGCATATTTTTTCTTTAAGGCCAAAATGCAGCAGCTAATAATAATGATGAAATGTCCATGCACAGCCAAATTACTAAAATCTACCCATGTTTTCCTGGAAAAGAATGTGGAGAGTTGGCAAACTTGGTTGTAGCTGGGTCTGTGGACTGCTGAGTACAATGCTACCACTGCGAGATAGTGAGTGGTTTGCAAGTTAAGCAACACCTTCAATCAGATGTGAGTCCCCATTTGTTATCCTTAAAGAATTTCAGCTGTATATATTATAGTAGTACTTTGGCTCTTTGTATTTATTTTAGAGGGCTATACTAAAGAACATTATAAACTTAGGCATGTCCATGCTATATGAACTCCATATGCTGAAGCTTAATTTTAAATGCCATTAAAAAAGCACTTAACATTTACAATATATCAGTTCAGCTACTTTAGCAGCTTGGATGTTCTACAGTAAATGAAATGATTGAGGGAAAAAGAAATTCAGAAGCTCAATGTTATAAAAATCCCCAGTGCAGGTATGACAAACTGTCAAATTGTGTCCATCTCATTTCTGGTTTTTAATAATTTTATCCTCTTTTTTTTCTTTTTTTTTCCTTTCATTTTTAAATACCATTTTAAGGCCTAATTAAAAAAAATCTTGGCATTCAGATTGGATTCCTTATACAATTTTTTTCAATGTGTGAATTGGGCTGTGTATTCACAAATTGAAATGTCCTACTGTATTTACCCAGGTGCTTACCTGTAGGAGGACAAGGTTAAGAGGAGTGCAGAGTTTATGAATGAAAATCAAAGAGGGACATTGGTAAACCACCCCTTTTTAGTCCGGGCTAATTACTTGGTAAACATCTGGAATTTATGCAGGGCGGTTAAAAGAGTCAATTGAAATGATTTTGAACAGGGCCCATTTTGTTGCCTTCTCCCCAAGCAGCGACAAAATGGTGCTGCAGACCTGGCCCAGCTCAGGAAAAGAGGGATAAAGTGGGGGACAAAGTGGCCTTGATGTCTGATGGAGAAATGACATCAGGATTTGGGCCCATCTTAATTCACGTAATTAGAACAAGTCCAGGATGTGGCAATTCTCATCCTCCGTCCCCTTGTGCCGACGGGAAGGAGAACTTTGTGTCCTGGCTGGAGGGCTGTGGTGAGCCAGTTTGCTCTATTGACTTGGGTGTTTTTACTGGATGAGGAGGAGGTGGGGAAGATGGAGCCAAGAAAATAGTTATTCTGAGGATGTGAAGTGCCTAATCCTGCAAATCCTGGCTGCTGACATGGCCTCGAGGGATTGGGAAGCCCATGGCAGTGTCAGTATCCATTAAGGCCCTCTCCTTTGGATTGCAAGGTTGCACTGTGATGGAATCTGCTCTTTTCACAGCCCCATAGCTTCATAAAAAGGTATTATTTGATATCACAAAGACCCTTTAGGACTGTAAGACATGTAAATGTTCTCTAGTGATGCACTGGTTTATGGGATGCTCTAGTTTGGTGTTGGTTGCTGAAGCCAGAGGGACAGGCACATTTTGGTGGGAAGCTCTGCCATGCTCCAGGCTCCAGCAAGGTTTAATGGGTGTGCTGTGAATTTGGGAAATCTGGGAAGGCCAGAGGAGCCTGTCTGCACCACCACAGCATTTAACCCTTTGTCTCCCCCAGGCTTTACTGATCCTCAGTTCTCAGTTTGTTGGAGGAAACACAGGGGTAGTGGTGGGACCTGGTGGATATTGGGATCATGTGGATGACAAAGCCTGTGCTTGGTTTCCTCTGAAATGTTGTCAGGTCTCCTGACTTTTCAAACACTCCCACAGCAGCAAGAAATCTGCAATTTTGATGCTGCCATAAACCAGGTAGAGCCTCCTATAGAAGTGAGGGCTCCAAGCCTCCCACAAACAGGGATGTGTTGGCCCCCCTATATCTCTCTCTGCATCCTCCTTTTCCTGGCACTGGCCCATAGCCCCCCTCCCTATACCCTTATCAAAATTTGTGCCCACTTTTGCACTGGCACATGCTCTGGAAAGAGAGAGTTTAATTCAGGTATGAACAAGAACCAATAATGTCCTCTCGTGAATCCCTCTGATGGTGGATCTGCTTTTTGGGCTGCTGCTCCAAGTTTCTATCAGCTCCAGTGCTTCCATCCCTCACTAACATGTAACCCTGTGCTTTCCCTAAGGAGGATGTTTCCCAGTTACAAGGTCAAGGTGACTGGAATGAACCCCAAGACCAAGTACATTCTGCTGATCGACATCGTCCCGGCCGACGACCACCGGTACAAATTCTGTGACAACAAATGGTGAGACAACACTTCTGTTTGCCTGCTTTTCCATAAGAAAATTGCAATTGGATCAACCACTTGTTGTGCAAATTTAGAAACCAACAGAAACACCTTTCCAGGGGAGGGACACCAACATCCCTGAGCTCTTTGCTGGAGCAATGGTGGACACAAGAGACAGGGCTGGAAGTTTAAACCAGACAAATATGAAATGGAATATTATTAACAGGCTGGGTGGTTAACTGTTGGAAAAATGTGCTGCTGGGGGTGGGGACTTGTCCATCCCAAGGTGCTCTAGGCTGGGGAGTTTTCTAGGAGAAGATGCTTTAGGCCAAGCACAGGTTATCTGGCCATGTGCAGTGTAGGAGGGTAAAGCCACAGCCTGCCTTGTACCAGAGGCTGGACAGGATGATCTAATGGTCCATTTTGGCCCTCAAAATAAGGTCTCTATGTGACTCAAGAAAAGTTTTAAATTCCTTTCTTCTATAGTAATTTTTGCTTTTAGGAGAGCAGCTCGAAAGCGAAATATGGGGTGGTTTACTCAGAGCCCTGATTTTCTTCTGTTATTTTTCCCTTCTCTGTGCCTTTCCCAGCAAAGTTACTTACCCGAGAGGCAGCTGGGATTTTTGCTGTCTGACAAAGGAAACGTGTTGTTTTCTCTTTTGATTTCCCCCCACAAAATGCCCGGCAGCCTCCCTCACTGCCACTATTCCCTGTGGTTTCCCCAAACCTTCCACCGGCTGCTGCCTGGTGAAAAGCAATGGAAAATTTCACAGAGAATGAGCCCAGTGACATCCCAGAAAGCAGAAATTGTTTACTTGCACATTAGGGCTGCTCCAGTTAAAAAAAAAAAAAAAAAAGAAAAAAACCCTCTTCCGTGTGCTTTTGTCCCAGAATGCCGCTGGGTAAGAGGAGTAGACTGAGGGTCTCTGCACCATGGTGGCCACTTTGTGTGTTTCAGACATTAAACACGAGATGATGGATAGTTCTTAACTCTGTTTAATTTAGTTTTTGCCAGCCCTAGAGCTGTTTCCCCTTTTCTTTTTATTGCTGCTGGAAAGTTTCTGTTGTTTTTGGTAATATTGCTTTTATTGGGGTTTTATAAGAGGAGAACAATGTGGAGTGATGAGGGCGTTGCCATTAAGTGATGTCTCATGGCTGGGCCTTGTGTCCATGAGAGCTGGTGGTGGTGTGGGGCAAGGGGAGCTGCAGAAGGGTGCTGGGAGCAGCTCCAGAGTGGGAAGCAGCCCCTTCCCACTGGGAGAGGCTGTGGGAGCCCTGCCTGGCTGTGAAGGGTGCAGCCACACCAGTTCTACTCCTGCCCATGGGTACTTTCTCCTGTGCAGCGCCATCTCCCTTTGCAGAAGGGTCTTTGAAGACTTCCAAAAACCCAGACAAGTTTTCCTCCTTGAAAAGTGTCTCCACAATGCCCATGTGGAGACACTGACCCAAGGAAATTCCATGTGGGAGCAAGGATGGGGTTACTCTGCCAGTCTGTGATGCTGAAACAAGAATCCCAAAAACCCCCCCTTGAGCAGCAGGAGCCTCCCTGAGTTCCCATGTCCCAGTGCCTCCCCTCAGGGCTGGCAGGAGGGTTGCTGGGATGAGTCCAAGGACAAAAAGCTCTTCCACGTCCAGGCTGTGCCAGGGTGATGCCATCTGTCCCCTCTGTTGCCAGGATGGTGGCTGGGAAGGCCGAGCCGGCCATGCCGGGCAGGCTGTACGTGCACCCCGACTCCCCGGCCACGGGAGCCCACTGGATGAGGCAGCTGGTGTCCTTCCAGAAGCTCAAACTCACCAACAACCACCTGGATCCCTTTGGACACGTAAGAGAGACATTCTGCAAGGGCTTTGGGTGGAGGTGGGCCCATAATGCTGAGTTTGTGAATGGGATGCTGGGTGGGATGTCACAGTTAATAGTCGTTAATTTAATAATAAGGAACAACATTATTTTGTGCTTGGGGGGGCGTTTAAAGCAAAGGGAGGGGGTCTGTGTGCTTCCCCTGCTCTTGGAAATGCAGCCATGACTGGCTCAGTTGTGTCCTGCTGGATGCCACTGTGTTTTTCTTTTGTGCCCAGGAACTTTCCAGGCAGTGCTGTGGGATTTTCAGCCCAGCACGTGGTACATGCAGCTCACAGAAGCAGGTTGCATAAACTCCTGCTTTTCCAAGCTGGCTTTGGCAGCCCTAATGCAGTCATTTATTTGGAAAATCTTGATTCATGTGTATTGGGAAATGCAAAGGTGGGGAGCATACAGTTATCTTCCCCGTGCATTTAATAACTCAGACCAAGGGCCCTTGCAGCCTGTCAGGAGAGTGAGTGCTCAGAACTGCATATAAAAACACAGACCTGTCTGGTTTGGACAATTTGAGCTGAAAGTCATGTAAAAATAAACCATCCTTGGTGGGAGGAAGGGAAGAGGGAGTTTAAAATCCTTCTAGGTTTAGTGCCATCAGCTCCTCCTTGTACCACAGGTAAGAGAATCTAATTTGTGTCATCAAATGTGGGTTTTAACCTGATGGTGTTTTAAGCAGCAGCAGTTTGGAGGGCAAGGGAGGCTGTGAGAAGAGTGCAGAGTGGGAAAGGATATATCTGTCTTGCTTAAAATGATTGTGCATTGAGCCTCTAAAGAGCAGCTTTTCACTTGGAGTCAACATCCCAATGCCTCCCAAAGCTGTCCAGAAGGTGTGATTCTGGCACAGCTAAATCAGCTGGAGCTTTAGGGGTTGACTCCAGTGGCAGGAGGACCCCACCAGCTTCAAACACTGCTAAAAATCCAGAATTTTTTGCCAGTGTTTGTAATTTTTTGCGGATTTTGAGCCTCCAAAAGCCGAGCTCTGGCAGGGACTCAGTGATAACCCAGCCCCACGCTGGGCCCTGACCCCCTCCCCACCCTACTGACCCCACTGAGACATGTGTGAGCTTCAAAGGCTCCCCAGCACCCTTTAATGCTGCTGTTATTAATCACAGCCCATCTCTGCTCCCCCTGAAGGGGGGAAGCACCATGGAAATGAAATGAAACAAATGCATTAGAGCTCACTCAGTAGAAGTGACACAAAGCCACCCCTGCCACCGTTTGGTGCCACGGCCATCCCAGCCCACTGGCTTTGCACGTGGCATTTTTTCACTCTGTGTTTTACTCTTGGTTAACTCTGCAGTTTAATATACGACTGTTTATGCTGTAAAATGTAAACCATAAAACATGCAGGATGTGCGATGTGGCTGTAAAACAAACAGGATGTGCCGTGTTGGTTTTGCAACTTTAAACGTTTGCTTTTCCTGACTTTGTCATTTTTTAACTGAGATTTTAGAGCTGCATTTTAACAGGGGAGATTTTAATCCCCTCCTCCTTTCCAATGAACAGCCTGCTTGTCTTCCCACAAGGTTTCCTAGTGAGACAGTGGGGACTATGGTTTGAGTTTTGGACTAATATCCACCATGCCATGGCTCCAGATGAGCCCTGCTCAGTGCCCTCAGGCCACGTGCCACTGCCCAGCACCTTCCCTCTCACATTAATGGGAAAATACCTGAAATAATCTATTTTAAAGTGCCTGGTTTGCTGCTCACTTCAAGCACTGACAACCTGCCTGGCTAAATGGGATTGAACCCATCCTCAGCCAGCTCCTCATTAGGCTTCTAAATTAATCAAGTTCTTTAGAGATGTGGTGCTCCATGGTGCACATGGAGGAGAGCTGGGCTCTGCAGCAGGAGAGGGGGAAGGCTCCCATCAGCTCAGGCTGAGAATGGCTCTGCTGTTGCAGGGCCTGTCCCACGAAGGCATTACGTTAGGAATAATAACAGCTTCTCATTTCTAGGAATTTGTTCCCAGTGACTGCAAACACTTTCTTAAAGCTCCCTAAGAAAAACAAGTCAGAAAAGCCACAGGGTTTGTTTGCCTTCCCGTGCGCCAGCGGAGCCTGCCTGTGTTTCCTTTTGTCTTTGATTTCCTCCAAACCTCAAAACCACGTGGAGTGGGGATTTCTGCAGCCTTGGCTGGGGCATTTTTGGTGTGTGGGCAGCTGCCCAGGCAGAGCTGTGCTGGGTCACCCACCCTGGCACCCTCAGCCACTGCAGTGTCCCCATCCCTACGTGGGGTGCAGCTCCTCTGAGCCAGCTCCCAGGATCTCACCTGAAAGACAGGCAGCAGAGATTTCACATGATTCCATCAATAAATGAATCCATTTATCCATCCATGCCCTGACTCTGTGCACTGCAATAGCTGCTTAATATCAGGGATGAGCAGCCCCATGGAGATTGTAAGAAGTGGAGGCACATTTAAAGCTTAAAGTAAGTAAGATAAACATCTTAATTAATAAACTGTGGAATTGAAGCCTTTGCTGCAATCCATGGAATTAGACTGGAGATCATTTACTGTGCTGGGGATGTGGGAAAGCCTCACTGTCTGACACCCAGCCCTTTCTGTCCAGCCTCACAAACCTCACTCCTGCTGCTTGCCCTGGCCTGTTATCTGTTGTGGTAAATTATTAGTTACAGTCAGAGGCATGGGAGGCATTTGTCAATGCAGACATGTAAAACTGAACAGGTTTTATATCAGAACAAACTCAGAGCTCTGTAATCTGCCTCAAACCCCTGTGGCTGAGCAGGTTTTGTGGCAGGTAAGCCTGTGCCCAGCTCACACAGCACAGCCTGAAAACATGGGCTGTATATTTTGCTCCGGGGGGATTTTTCATCCATGAAAGGCTTCTTTCACACCAGGCTTAACAACTGAGGAACGTTCATGTTGAAAATGGATTAAGAAATCAGCAGCCACTGTAATGTTTAGCTCAGTGAGGTCTATCTGATCCCAAAGAAAGCACTGTAAGCCACCTATGCTTAGAGTGAAATCTGAATTTATGTATTTTCAAAGCATTACATGCAGAGATAATCAACTTGATAGAGCCTCTGATTTACATGGGGCTGGTGAGTGATTCTGAGCACGGGGGATTCTGGCAGGGCTGGTGCTTTGCTCTCTGATGCCACTGGAGTAACAGGGCATTTGCAGAGGTGAAAATAATCCTGCAAGTGCCAGCAAGGGTGGCACATCCCTTACCCATTCCAGCGTATGCTGCCTGAGAAATACCTAGCAGTGTTTTCCAGGTGAAAAATGGGAATGACTCCATCACTCCTGGTTATTTTGTGCTAATCTCAGCTGCAGAGGATGCACAAAAATCCCCCTCTGTTGGAAAGGGGAACATAACACCTGTATTTCTTTAGAAAGCTGATTCAGGGCAATATGGAAAAATAGCAAGCGTGTGTCTGCACAGTGATAAATCCTCAGGAAGGGAATTCCCCTTTCTCCAGAGGTTTCAAGTACATAAACAGTGGGGTGGAAGGTGCCCATGAGATCATCCTGATCTGGGTCAGCTCCTGCCCTGGCAGGTGAGGGATGCTCAGGGGGGTGGGAGGCTGCTGAAGGGCCATGAGGGGGTGGCTCAGAGCTGCAGGGAGGCTGCAGGGAGGACATGGGGAGCCCTTTTGGGCACTGGGGCTGCAGGGAGGACATGGGGAGCCCTTTTGGGCACTGGGGCTGCAGGGAGGACATGGGGAGCCCTTTTGGGCACTGGGGCTGCAGGGAGGACATGGGGAGCCCTTTTGGGCACTGGGGCTGCAGGGAGGACATGGGGAGCCCTTTTGGGCACTGGGGCTGCAGGGAGGACATGGGGAGCCCTTTTGGGCACTGGGGCTGCAGGGAGGACATGGGGAGCCCTTTTGGGCACTGGGGCTGCAGGGAGGACATGGGGAGCCCTTTTGGGCACTGGGGCTGCAGGGAGGACATGGGGAGCCCTTTTGGGCACTGGGGCTGCAGGGAGGACATGGGGAGCCCTTTTGGGCACTGGGGCTGCAGGGAGGACATGGGGAGCCCTTTTGGGCACTGGGGCTGCAGGGAGGACATGGGGAGCCCTTTTGGGCACTGGGGCTGCAGGGAGGACATGGGGAGCCCTTTTGGGCACTGGGGCTGCAGGGAGGACATGGGGAGCCCTTTTGGGCACTGGGGCTGCAGGGAGGACATGGGGAGCCCTTTTGGGCACTGGGGCTGCAGGGAGGACATGGGGAGCCCTTTTGGGCACTGG
>VXAX01007347.1:676841-691833 GCA_013399835.1 Leptocoma aspasia
ATATTTATATTTATATTTATATTTATATTTATATTTAAATTTAATAAGAATTCCTATATTTATTTACTTATATATGAAATCTCTCCCAATACTAAACTACCTTTTTTCCCAGTCCATTTAAACCTTGGAAAAACCTTTTTGTCCAGCCCTAAATTGCAGGCAATTTTTTCAGAGCATCACTAAGCCTTCTGCTGAAAGAATATCCATGGAAAGATTATTTTCTTTTTCTTTTCTTTTTTTTTAAATTTTGATACCCATTCATTTTAGGAAATCAGAGCAATAGTGGTGCACCCATAAATTACAAAGTGAAGTTTTACATTGTTTGCTGAAAAAAAAAGGAGCAGAACTGTGTGCCACTGGGAATGGTGTGTGTTCCACAGGGAGGGATGGATCCAGGGTTTCCATTTAAATACTGGGGAAGAAGTGGCCAGTGGGGNCACTGGGGCTGCAGGGAGGACATGGGGAGCCCTTTTGGGCACTGGGGCTGCAGGGAGGACATGGGGAGCCCTTTTGGGCACTGGGGCTGCAGGGAGGACATGGGGAGCCCTTTTGGGCACTGGGGCTGCAGGGAGGACATGGGGAGCCCTTTTGGGCACTGGGGCTGCAGGGAGGACATGGGGAGCCCTTTTGGGCACTGGGGCTGCAGGGAGGACATGGGGAGCCCTTTTGGGCACTGGGGCTGCAGGGAGGACATGGGGAGCCCTTTTGGGCACTGGGGCTGCAGGGAGGACATGGGGAGCCCTTTTGGGCACTGGGGCTGCAGGGAGGACATGGGGAGCCCTTTTGGGCACTGGGGCTGCAGGGAGGACATGGGGAGCCCTTTTGGGCACTGGCCAGAGGACTGACCATGAGTGGTGGCTCCAGACATGTGCTGGCAGCTCCAGAGCCCAGGATTCTTCTCCTGAGAACTGAGGAATGGGGTTTGCAATACCCAGAGGAGCTAAGGATGATTTGGATGGCAGCTGGGAGAAAACACTCCAGCCTTAGCCCAGACCTCTGTTCCCTGGTTTCAGGCAGGCTGCGAGCACTCAGAGTCATGTAAGGGCAGCGCTCACCGGCTGGAAAATGGGAGAGGAGTGAGAGCATCCCAGGAGGGGATTGTGCTGTTGTTGTGCTGCTGTTGTCACTGACTCCACTGAAATTAAACCTCTCTGCCAGAGGACTCAGCTCCTGCAGCCAGGCCAGCTTGGAAAGGGCAAGAGCATCACATCAGTATTCTTGAGAGGTTCTGACTGGGACCAGATGGATTGGAAATGAAAAATTGGGAATATAAAGAATATATAAATAGATTCTAGAATATATAAAAGTATTCCTGCAGGGAAACAAACAAATAAACAAAGGAGGCAAGTAATAAATGGAGATTAGCAGTGGAGGTTGTGACAAATAAAAGTAGATATTTAATTTAATCCCCCCCAGCACAGCATTGCTGAGCTTGGTTGTGTTACAAACTCTACCTACCTCACTCCTGGGCTGCTGGTCATGCATTTTAATTGCCATAATTACTTTATCTGCTTTTAAAATAAAGCTTTTATTTTAGTTTCTGGGATGTAACCGAGTGAGGTTTAAAGCTACAGGATATTATAGACGGCCTGTCACTCAGGACAGCATTTGAAGTGATATTCCTGTATTTCTTGACCCAAATCTGCTGTTTACTGGCTTCACTCATTAATGCTGATGAGTTTGTTATTTCTCTTCAGATTTAATATTTGCACACTTGGTTTTATTTGATTATCACTGAAAGCCTTAATTTTTCCCCTAGTCCTGGGGTTTCCTTTCCATTTTTCTATTAATTAAATCAGCCTTTTTCTGCCTGTGCCCGTCAGACGCACTCAGGCACTTTTAATTAGCTCCACGTCCTACTAATCTTGCAAAACCCTAATTTTGATTCATAATTTTTTTTATTTGTTTGCTTTATGACTTGTGGCCAAGCAGTTTCCTCTCAGGTGCTGGTGGGAGGTTTATGTGCTGCCTTGGAAGCAGCTTCCCCACCCCAGGCACTGGGATCACCAGAGGGAGGGAGGGATGGGGCCACAGCAGCTCCCAGGGGAAATCCTGCCTGGGGGGAAGGACACAGCCTCACCCCTCTTGTCCTGCTCAGAGCAATTTTCAACTAAAAATTTCCTATATTTACATATATAACCTTTGGTTTAGATATATATATTTTAATAATANTGATACCCATTCATTTTAGGAAATCAGAGCAATAGTGGTGCACCCATAAATTACAAAGTGAAGTTTTACATTGTTTGCTGAAAAAAAAAGGAGCAGAACTGTGTGCCACTGGGAATGGTGTGTGTTCCACAGGGAGGGATGGATCCAGGGTTTCCATTTAAATACTGGGGAAGAAGTGGCCAGTGGGGTTGGTGGTTGAAAAGAAGATTTACTTTTCTCTGTTAAATCTTTTTGTTGTTACATCTCTGGTTTATGTGAGTCAAACGCAGCGGATTTTGGTGAAGTTTAACTGGAATCAGATCCTGAAATGGTCAGGTTTGGAGTGGGAGCCAGCCTGGAGAAGGGAAGGGGGGAGGTCACTGTTCAGGGGGCCAGGAGGACAGGTGACAGCGTGGGGGTCACACACGGGGTGTGCCAGGATGTCACACCTGGGGTCTGCCCAAAAACCCTCCCGTGCCAGAGGTGGAATCACCCCAAAGCTGTGTCCCAAGGCCAGGAAACACCCAATCAATTCCAGCTGATGGGAGATGAAAAAGAACCGAGGGAGAAAAAACCCGGAAATCCCAGCTTTGGCCATCTCGTAAGGAACTATTTGTCTGAGCTCATGTTGAACCTTTTCCCAGGATTTTCCAGCCTCTCTTTTATTCCCCGCTGTGCCGAGTGCCAGGACAGACGTGTGGATTTGGGAGGCTCCTCTGCAGCCCTGCGGGAGCAGCCTGGCCTCACTCTGGGCTGGGACTGGCTGGGAAGAGCCCGGTCTGTCCCTGCCTCGGGACAGAGCGAGGGGAATCCTTCCCTGGGAAGGGAAAATCCCTAGGATGAGGTTCGGGCAGTTTTAGAGCTCCTGTTTTAGCTGCTGGAGAGGGTGTGGGAACAGAATGTTTTATTTGGTTGCACTGGGTGATCTTTGGGGTCTTTCCCACTGTAAATGTTGGTGTGATTTGCATGCTGGCTTTGGGGTGAGGTGTTCCTGGGAGTCCCAGGGTGGGTGCAGGGAGAAGAGGGAACTGTGATCCCAAATCCCCTGGACACGTCCCAGGCAGCACAGCTGGGTCAGCTCCAGTGCTGATGGAACATCTCCAAACCATTCACTCCTAAAAAACCCTTCAGACTGGGATGGTTTATACCACCAAATGCTCTAAATATTAATTGAGATGATTCTGCAGAGCCCCCTTGATTAAAACACCATTTTTTCCATGCAAAAAACCGGATTGTCAGGTTTTTGTTCTGGGCTGTCGTGCTCCAGCTCCGAGTCCCAGTGTGGGACCAGGGCCAGCCTCAGCTCAAAGGCTTTTTCACTTTGAAAGAATAGAGGGAAGGAAGAAAGAAGCAGAAAATATATTAAAATGCAAGATTTTATATTAGTTATGTGATCCCCCGGGAGCAACCATAAAATTATGTGGCTTTTTCGTAGCCATTTACTATTCAATATAAAAAGGGGAGTTGCCATAGCAACCACTGCATCATCTGACATCTGATACCTTGGCGAAACAGGGAGCTCTTAAATCAACTCCCCAAATTTCATATGAAAGTAAATGCATTTTACTGGTGATTTCAAGGCGAGTTTGCCTTGTGACAAGGAATGTGGCACCATTTCCCCAGCTCAGCTCGTGGCCTTTGGGCCCCATCCTGCAAACTCAGGGCCTGGAGCTGACATTACTCAGCAGTGTGAGAGATTAGAAGTTAGAGCAGTTTGTTTTCCTAAGTAAAATTAAACGAAAGGAGCAAATGACACCATTTTTAAAAACATTTCTTGCTGACTGGGGAATGCCAAGAAAATTAAGAAGCTGAGTTCCGTAACAGCTGAAGTTCCAGCTGCAAGTGTGTGAGCAGCACAAAGGAGGGAGACGGGGGGGTGAAAATAAAAATTAAAAGGATGTTTGTGTAAGCTCACATTGGACTTTGGGGTTGGGCTGTCTCACAGTCTGCTCAGCACGTGTGACATTGAGGGGGTAGCAGTGACATCACCCTGGGGATGCTCTGGCTCCTCTGCCAGCACCAAGGCAGTTCCAGGGGCAGGGGGAGCAGCCAAGAGGTGCAAAACATTTCCTAAAATATCCAAGAGCTCTTTGGGTCTCACCTGGTGCAACCCAGGAGGGTCCCCACCACTAGGTCCCTGCCAACCTATCCCAAACTACCTACTTTTTGTACAAAAACAATTAAAAAATGTGTGTGACAGTGTCTGACACTGAATTAATCTCCCCATGAAAAAGGTAAGTGCAGAAAAATACAAAGTTATGGTTTTAGCATCACCTTTGAGGCTGAGGGCTCCTACGTCACTGCTCAGTGCTCTGTCCCATCAATTAAAATACTTCTCATTTTTGACACAATTCTTGAAGCTAATCTTTCCACTGATGTTCGTCACTGGAGTGGAATTTACATTTGTTTTGTGTATTTTTAGCTTTCCAAAGCAGCCTTGAAAACTATTTAGCCCGAATTGTTGGTATTTCACTTTGCATAGACTCGTTGTTTTGTGTAAAGGTTGTTTTTGGGGTGGTTTGTAAGGATTTGGAATGCACAGGGATTACACCAAGCACAAGTAAGGAGAATTTGTGTGCAGACACAGCCTCTGTGCAGGAGTCTTTGTTCACAAGTAAAATGTTGGTTTTATGCAGAGAGTGGTTGCTGACCCCCCAGAAAATGTGGGAAATCCCCTGTGCAGCTAGTGGGGAGCCACACACTCAAATTCCAACAGGAATTACACTGAGACAGGTGGGAAAATATTCACTTTTTGTGCAAGAGACAGAAATGACCAAACTTGTAAATGCAGTGGCAAAATTAAGCCATTTAGGGATTTTTTTCATTATGAACCTCCAGGCATATCTGCAGCCACAACTGGAACACTGGGCATCGGTCAGAAATCCTTTCCTGAGTTCTTCTATCAGGCTCCAAGAAGTTCATTTGTTCATTTTGAAAATTGTTTGGACTCCTTGACTTTGAAGATGTTATTAAAAATACATTTATTTTTTTAAAGGGGCCATTAAAGCCCAGCAGATCCTGCTTTGGAGGGGGAACACAGGCTGTTCATGAAGGGTGTATCAAAACTTGGGCTCCTAATTTTCCCTTTGGAAATCTCAGTTTAAAGTTGTTTTCTTCATCCTGAAGTTGCTCTGGCTCTGGGGAAAAGTCACCCATCCTGGGCAGTGTGGGACAGACACTGAGGAGAGCTCAGCAAACCCCAGCTTTTGCTCCAGACAGCCATTATTTATCAGCATGCCTCAACTCTTAATTACTGAAAATTGAAATGTCCCTTCTTTTATGAAAGTCCTGTCCCTCGGGTGTTACTTTGTTTTATGAGTGGCTGATACATGAAAGCAGAGAAAAGGCTCCAGCCCAAAACCTGAGCCAACCCTCTCAGATCTACACCCTGCACATCAACAGCCACAAAGTGGTTCAGAGGCTTGATGCAAAGCTGATAAAATGCCAAAAATTCCTCATTCTCTCTCTTGGGGAGCAGGGAGGGTTGTCTGGAAAATGTCAACAGTAAAAACTGCATTTAACTGGTGCATAATGCAGCAGCTACTGTGGGCAGGGGGACCTGCAGCAAATTGAGGGGGTTTGGAGAGCATGAGCTCCATGCACTGCCTCCCATCCCAGCTGGAGCACCTGGAGCTGCTGCTCTGAGCTCTCCTGGACATGGCAATCATGGAGAAGAAAGGGCTTCTGAACACACAGAGCAATCACAGAGCAAAAACCTTCTGCTTCTTGGTAATTCCCATTTAAAACTGGCTAAAACCATAATTAGTGTGAATTGATGCTGCTGTGCTGCAGTGTGCACAACCATCCATCCATCCATCCATCCATCCATCCATCCATCCATCCATCCATCCATCCCTTTTTCATCCATCCATCCATCCATCCATCCATCCATCCATCCATCCATCCATCCATCCATCTCTTTTTCATCCATCCACCCATTTATTTACGACCAGTGGAAGACCCCACCCATCTCAGTGTCCCCTCCTTGGCCTTTGCCTGTCTCTGTCCCTGCCCTGGGCTTTGGGCACCCCAGGGGTGACAGCCTGGCTGAAATCCCTCTCCCCCAGGAGCAGCCAGGCTTAATGAGCACATTTGGGAGCAGAAGGAGGAGATTGGAAAGGATTATGCTGAGAAAACAAGGCAGCAGTATTTCTTCTCTGCCCAATAAAAGGAATAAAGGCTTTTCTTAAAAGCATCCCACTTCTTAGAAGAAAATCCATTTCTTGAAGTCATTTTCTTCTGCAGTGTCTGGGCACATCCCTGCTTTGTGGCATCTCAGTGCTGGGATGAGCCTGGGCAGCCCCTCTCAGCCCAAAAAGCTCCACAAAAAAACCCTTTACTGGAGCCAGGCTGTGATCCCTGCTGGACCTCAGCCCTTCCCCAACCCCCCTGGCACCCTCCATAAAAACTCCCTGCGCTGGTGCTGGTCCTGGTCCTGCCTTTCACTGACCAAGACTTGAGGAGGGGAGAGGTGCCTGGACCAGCCACCCCACAAACAGCAGGAAAAACCAATCTGCTCCTTTGTAGGTTTTGTTTTGTTTTGTTTTGTTTTGGTTTTTACCAGCAGATAAAAGAAAAATAGCTTTCTAGCTTTTTTCCCCTTGTGGTTTCTGTGTTGTTTTTTTTTCCTCCGCTAAACTGTATATTTTTCAGCTCAGTAAAGTATTTATTAGGAATCTTTACAGACCAGGCTGCTGGTGAATTATATATTGTACAGCTTCGGCGTGAGCTGGGGAAAAAAAAAAAGATGACATTTTTTCCACCCAGACTGATTCTATCCAATAGCAGTAGGAAAATGAGGGTTTACCAGGAAAGCTTTAAGTTCAGCTCTGCTTGCCAGAGCTGCAGATACGTTTTGTGCCTCGGTCCATGTGCATTTCTAGAATGTAAATTTTCCTTTCTAACCCATGAGCGAAGCTAAAGCTGAACTCTGCCGGGCTTTGCATCCTGCTGCAAAGTGTCCAACAGCCATGGCTTGTCTCTTTTCTTTTTTGAATGGATTTCTCACTTTGGCATCAATTGTTTTCAGATCATCCTTAATTCCATGCACAAATACCAGCCCCGGCTGCACATTGTGAAGGCGGACGAGAACAACGCCTTCGGCTCCAAGAACACGGCTTTCTGCACCCACGTCTTCCCAGAGACCTCCTTCATCTCTGTCACCTCCTACCAGAACCACAAGGTAGGCTACAAATGCTTTATTTCTGGCTTTGTGAGAGGATCTGCTGGTTTAAAAGACAAGTTTCCATCCTGGCTTTAAGCCGGAGGGATGAGCCAGGATGCAGCTCTGGAGGAGCAGAGTAACAACATTTTGCTGGTAACAATATTTTGGCAAAGCCTGGGCTCCCCTGACTCGCTGTGCTCATAGAGCTGAGATGTCATTCAAACAGCAAAGCACATCTAATAATGACCAGTAAAGCTTGCTCATAAATCTGCAGTGAACAGTAATTATAGAACGTGTGTTTAGTGAGACAGATGAGGAATGTAACCATAAAAACAGAACTGGGAGCTGCCTCTGCGGTTTGCACGTGGAGCAGGAGGGGGCTGGGCCCTGGGGAGGGGGACTTTGGGGGATGTGAAGTACAAAGGGTCAGTTCTGTGCTCTGGGTGGGTGTCAGGGGCACCTGTGGGCTGTAGGGGCTGGTTTGTGGTGTGAGGGTGGTGTTACCCGGGCAGAGTTCTGGCTGAGGGTTGGATCCCAGCAGGGCTGACAGCAGTGGGACAGTAAATTGTCACCTCCCTGTGTCACCTCAGCAGGCAGGACAGGGGAGGATGACAGCAGGGGATAGAAAGGCTTCAGATAATATCCTGCTACTGCTCTGCCTTTGAACAAGCTCCTGCTCCCGAGCATTTTCCTAATGGTAAAGTCCAATTGCTGTATGAGGAATAATTAATAATTTAACTGGAATTTTAAAGGGGTTCAAGATTCATAACTAAAGGTGCAGAGTGAGGTAGCACTGCCAGAGCCCTTCTGTCACCCTGAGTGTGAAATCTGCCATGTGTAACTGTACCAGTTCCTTTCCTACACATTCATAGGAAAATGTTCCTACAGGAACAGGAACAAGTGTGAAATTCTTCCTCCCCAATAACCTGACCAGAGCTTTTCCTCCCAAGCAGGATGCCTGTGTGCCCTTTGATGACTGAAGCATAGAGTCCTTGCAAAAATGTTGCAATTAGTGAGCCAGTTAAGAGACTCAGAGCAGAAACATGGATGTGGTATGGTCAGGCAGGATGGGGGAAAAGTGCCCATTAGGACACTGAAAGTAGAAAAGTTGTAGCTGTTGATGTAAAATGACCAATTGCCCAAACATGGTTAACCAAAAAGAGTCAAAAGAGCTTATATTTAATACATATTTAAAATGTCTGCTGTCAATGGTGCCTTTCATCCCTAAAGTTCCCAAAGTGCTCCATAAACTCCACACTTGCACTGTCACTGCTGTCCAGCTGTGCTGGGGGGGCTCGTGGCTGGGGGGCAGCACAGGGTGGACCTGACAGATTTAGGGAAAATGTCCCAGATGAGCCCAAATTCTTTAGCAAAGATCCTGTGAGGAGCCTCTGTGCAGGCTGGGGGGGATGGACAGTGCCCTGAGCACGAGACACAGGGACCTGCAGCAGGTGACAGCAGGCAGAAGGTCTCACCATGACCTCAGTGTGGTCTCAAGAAAATCTCAACCTCAGAGGAATACCTGAATGGTTTTATTTATTCTCTTAAGCATCAACAATTAAAAACCTGGTCAAGAAATGTTGTAAATAATTGTATTCCTAAATAAAAAAATGAGGAAGCTGAGGATAGAGGTTACCCCTGAGCACAGATCAGTGAGGAAGGTGTGTGTTCACCCCAAATCCCCTCCTGGGCTGGATGAGGGCAGGGAAAGGTGACAAGGAGGGACTGAAGCCCTGATCCTGCTCACGTCAGAGGAAAACCACGATCACTAAATAACAAAATGAAATTAAGATGTACAAACCTGCTGTCAGGCTGTGGGTTTGGAAGGGTCCTACTCTTCTTGTGGTTCATCAGCTGCTTGAGGCTTCCCTGGAAGAGCTGGAGCCCTGGAGGCCGCTTAAATTCACATGTCACCACCTTCCCCTCCAGCACTGATAGCGGCCAGCTGTGCTCTCAGGAGTTTTTTTGGTAAGGGATATTTTTCAACGTTGCTAAAAGTGTAGTTGTTAGTAACAGCAACGCTCTGCAAAACCATCCCAAAGCAGAACTGGCTGCTCTCCTCAGCATTAAAATGGGATGCAGGGGGCTCAGGGCAGGGAGAGGGGCTGTGCAGAGATAAAGCACTGTTTGAGTAGGATGCTTTTCAGAGTTAGAATGCCTGAATGGTGCCCATAAAGGTGTATTAAATCGTTCTGGGAATTAGGGAGAGCCACACCATGACAAGCAGGGCTCTCTAACATGGAAACACAGGAAACCTTTTAAATCAGACAAATAAATTCTCTCTATCAGGAGTCCACAAAAACAACACAGGGCCTAGAATAAGACCCAGACTCTGCATTTCACAAGGGTCATCAGCCTGGAGACCCACCAGCTGCTGTTGCACTTTTGGTCTGAATTGCTTTCAAACACTTTTTTCTTGGTTTTGTTCTTTTAAAGATAACCCAGCTGAAAATTGAGAACAACCCCTTTGCCAAGGGCTTCCGGGGCAGCGACGACAGCGACCTGCGCGTGGCACGGCTCCAGAGGTACCTCCCTGCTCCTCCTGCTCCTCAGGGGCTGCAGCTCTGTGCAGGGGCTGCTGCAAGGTGCCAGAGCCAGGGCCATCGTGTTTGCTCGTGCCTGAATGCCACTGATAGCCCTGAAAAGCCCTTCCTGACACACTCTGTGCTGTCAGCTCTTGCCCACACCCAGAGGAGCGCGATGAGTTCATCGTCTCAAGAAAAGGGTGGTGAAGTCATTGGCTGGAGATGCTCTGGGGGAGCCAAACCAATATTGCCTCACTCTGCTGATGGAATTCTGATGATGCTGATTGCTGCTTAACCAGTCTTAATTTTTCTCACCTCTTTTAGCAAAGAATATCCAGTAATTTCCAAAAGCATCATGAGGCAGAGGTTGGTGTCCAGTCACGGCCAGCTGTCAGCAAAGCCAGATGTTAACCCACTCCATGGGAATCACCAGACCCTTCAGCATTATCAGTATGAGAATGGTGCTCACATGCAGTTTGCAGCTTCGGATACTCAAGATCTGCCACTCAACACCTTCACAGCACAGAGAGATTCAGGGCTCTTCTACCATTGTCTAAAAAGAAGAGGTAACTCGAGTTCACAGCTAGAAAAGTATTACAGAAAATAAACCTGGGAGCATGAGTTTGGTTTGGATTGGTCTCTTGGGCCTTGATCTTCAAAAATACTGCTGTGATTGAAGTGTTTTAGAGGGTCAGCAGGCAAGAGCTTCTGTTTGGGGCAGTTTTTAGTGGGTTTGTTCCGTAGAAGGTAAATTCAGACTCTGAGACAGAGCTGAAACAATTAATTAGAATGTGTAATTCAAATGGCACAGAGCTTGGGTGGAAAATTATCCATTGTTAGGATCAGGTGAATTCAAAATTGTTTGCAGGAGGCCATTAGCATTACCAAAATTCTACACTTTCTAAGGCAAAGCCATGAGCAATTCCTTCAATGTCTGCAGGCCAGTGGGACTGTGGGAGCTTGGTATGAGCAGCCCTTTCCTCTCATCCACTAATTCTCAAATTTAAGTGAGCTGTGACTGCATTCTCTTCCTTTTAGTCCAGCATCAGATGAGATCATGGCATGTTTTAAGTTAAATGGAAAAATTTTGCACAGAAGAAAAAAATCCTTCTATTTGCATGTCTCACTGCCTGCTAATTTATTTAAGCTGGGAGAATCCTCTGATCATGGCTAAATGAAGAATCTAACAGCACCAGTAATGAGGGCTGCAAGGCAAATGTGTAATTTTAGCAGATGTTTAATGTGCAGATGAATTCACTAATTCATCCAGAGAATATTCCTAATAAGTAACAGAAAGCCACTGGGGAACAGGACTGTGGTCCTCACAGGAGGAGAGGGTTTGTGCAAAGCTGAGGAAGGGCTGCTGACTGGGAAAGGGCTCCTTTATCTGGAAATATTTCTGCAGCTTTTGACGTGAATATCTGGGAAATGTAGTCATTTCTGCAACGACAGGAAGGCAGGCTGTGATAAGACCCTTTAAGAGACTTCTTGAATTTGTCAGGAGGAACCGTGCAGGAGTGTCAGGGCCCTCCGTTATCTGGATGAACGTGGAGTAATCCCTGATGTGACAAGAGTCCCTCACTTAAACTGACAAATGTCACCGCAGTGCTTTGAGGCCGAGGGGATTAGCCTGACATTTGCAGCACAATGTCTTTTTGATGTTGTACATTGTTTTCCCGAACTAAGATGGTTTAACCGGATTAAGCTGAGAAAAGGCACCAGTTTAGTGAAATAAGCGCGGCCCCCAAGGGGACTCCCCAGTCGCAGCCCCGGCTCGCAGCAGAGCCGCTCCTGACTGTGAATTTCTCTTGCAGAAAGCGCTCGGCACCTGGACCTGCCCTGCAAACGCTCCTACCTGGACGCCTCGTCCTCGGTGGGGGACGATCACTATTTCCGCTCGCCGCCGCCCTACGAGCAGCAGATGCTGAGCCCGTCCTACTGCGGCGAGGTGGCCCCCAGGGAGGCCTGCATGTACTCTGGCTCCGGCGCCGACATCGCCGCCGTCTCGGCCGTCGACGATCTGCCACCGCCGCCGCCGCCGCTGAGCTGCAACATGTGGACTTCAGTCGCACCTTACACCAGCTACAGCGTGCAGACGATGGAGACTGTCCCCTACCAGCCCTTCCCTCCTCACTTCACCGCCACCCCCATGATGCCGCGGCTCCCGGCCATGGCGGGCCAGGGCTCGCAGCCGCCGGGGAACGGCCCCTTCAGCGTGTACAACCAGCTGGGCCCGGCCCCGGGCCGGGAGCGCGGCCCCGCCTCGGCCTTCCCCAGGGAAAGGGTGCACCCGGCCGTGTGCGAGAGGAAAGCCCCCTCTCCGCACCTGAACGCGGCCAACGAGTTCCTGTACTCGCAGGGCTTCTCGCTGTCCAGGGAGTCGTCGCTGCAGTATCATTCAGGGATGGGCACTGTGGAGAACTGGACTGACGGGTGACCCCCGGGCCCGGCGAGGCCACGGCGACCTTTACTGCTCCAGGACAGTTCAGTCAGTGTTGATACCTGTGGGTAACTTGCACTTCGGTGAGACACATGTGCATTTCCAGAGGGATTTGTGTGGGTGAAGAGCTTGTATCTTCAGGCGCACAGAGAATTCCATCTCCTGTCTCAGTGGGCTGGATTCATCAGGCTCTTAGTGACTCCCAAATAAATTAATTCTCTTGAATTGAATGAAGAAAGCATCTTCATGACTGACGAGTGACGTAGCTACTCATGTTCTTTTGCTTGTAACGTTAAACATCCGTGAGCAAATTTTGGCTATTTGGGAAAAATACGAGCTTCACTTTTATGGTCCTTGGCTCATGAAGCCACAACCTCCCAAACCTGCAAGGAAAAAGCCGTTCGATGGGTCGCATAGCTCAAGGACTGCCGTGGCAGCGCTCCTTCAGCCCTTTCGGCCCGCGGAGATTGCCCGTCCCCCTGGCAGCGCGGGCTCCGAGCCGCGGGCACGCAGGAGAACGCACCGGTGCACAAATGCCTCTTCTTGCCCCCACACCGACGTCGGTCGTGGCTGTGGGAAGCGAAGAAGTGAAGAGTTAAGTCCGAGGCCAAACAGCAAATTAATTGCAGCGTTAGGAATAGACCCAGTGTCTTCAGACTCCCGTCCCTTGATTGAATCACATTTGCTTATTGCAATATATTTATGAAGTTTAAGCTTAAAAGTCGCTAATACTTTCCGGAACCAATTTCTGTATTTGCTGGTCCTTGATTTCTTTCGTATTCAGCTGAAACGTGCCTTTTGTGCTATGTTCTTTTCCTTTGCAGCTAACTCAGACAGAATTGTTTGCAGCCTAAAGGAGGCCTAGAGGAATATTTTCCTCATGGTGGGGTGGGGAGAGAAGAGCTCCCATGACCTGTCAGGCTTTACAGTGTACAAATATTTGTAGAACAGGTAAAATCTGTAACCAGTGTATTCATTGCTCCTTTTATTTTCTGTGGAAGTGTCCAGGGCTGATTCCTGCAGCGCTGGCTTCGCCCTCTGCGGAGTCCCTGTGAGCTGCCCCGGGGGAATCGGTCACGGCGTGGATTTGATCTTGGAGGTCTTTTCCAACCTGGGTGGTTCTGTAAGGAGGCTGGCACTCGTGGGGAAGCAGAGGAATTCCTTCTGGGACAAAACTCGCACTGCCCTCACCCACAGAGCTCCTGGCCCACTGCAGTGTCCATGCAGCTGAGCTCCCAGGCTGTGCCACCAAGGGACGGTGACACAGAGGTGATGCTGGAGTTTGGTTCCACTGAAGAGCACAATATTCAAGCTTTAGTCATTGCACAGTGGGGATTTTTATTTCCTCCCTTTGCTTCCCAAACGGGCAAAGGCAAAAAGCTGAANAAAAACTAAGAATTGGTTAGACAAAAAAACATATATACTACAGATAAATCTTTATTAGAAACCACATTAGATACAGGTGGTATGGAACTTTGAAATGTTTGTTACATAGCATGGACATTTTATTTTACATATCAGAACATAAAGTCATTTTACTACTACAAGCTGTCTCTGGGTGCATTTCAATAATTAGTATAAAAATGTTCCATGGTGAATTAAGATGCCTCGTCTCTCTTCTGTCTCCTGCTGCCTGACTGCACCACCCTCCCCCTCCCCAAGGTGCACACCTGACCCTTTTTTCACCATCTCAAAGCTCCACCCTCAGGTTTTAGGTGCCCGTGGGTTTGTTTGGGATTTTTCTGGTGTTTCTTTGTTTTAGGGGTTGATCTGAGCACTGAGTTTAAAGCAGCCACTGATGCCCAGAGCACCAAAGCCACGTTCAGTCCCAGGGACAGTGGTAAAGAATTAAAGAATTAAAGGTGGGAGGGAGGGGGGAGAGCTCTGGGGGTGTCCCCGCCCAGAATTTGCAAAGCTCAGCTCATTTCTCACCATGACACTGCATCAACACTGAACCAGACAAGTGGAACCCAAAAATGAGTGGGGTCAGCAGCCCAGGCTGCAAAGGAAAATCTGCCTGGATCTTCTGCCTGTTTTACAAAGGTGACCAACACAGTAACAATGTCATTTTTAATGAATTATCACTGCTGCTATTTTAACCATTTTTCATGTACCTTCCCCTCATCCATGTGATATTTATTGATTTAAGGCAGTTTAAAAAGTAGTTCCTGTAAGAACTGTCCCAGAACCTTTCAGTCAATGCAGGGAGTGTAGAGAAATCTTGATCATGGAATTAATGCAAGTTTTACCTGGCAGCCTTTGCAGAGGGCAGGGCCCAGGCTCTGTCCCACAGCAGCCACTGGAGCTGAGTGAGTGCCCTGGGAATCCCTGTGCCAAACCATGAGCTTTTCCTTATAAAAATAGCACAGGGTATTTATGAGCACAGGATCTGATTGGGAAAGGCTGAGTTAGCATAAAAATGTGCAAAATTTGGATATATGCTAATCTGGTCATCTGGGTTCCTTTTATAGTCACTGGAGAGAGATCAGACATTGAGATTAAATGGGATGAATCATTCTCCAGTGACCATCTTTTTCCACTCAGAGGAATCCAGTTCAGCCACTTAGAGCAGATTTCCCATTTCCAAATGGCTAAAAAGTCATATTAGTGGGATCCCCCCCCGTGTGACTTTGACAAAAACATTCAGATATCACTGAATTATTCACATTACAAATCCCACTCAAGATAAACACAGGCAAAAAAAAAAAAAAA
>VXAX01007347.1:693404-768607 GCA_013399835.1 Leptocoma aspasia
AAATAAAAACCCCACCAAAAAAAAAAAAAGGAAAAAAAAAAAAAAAAAAAAGCTGATTATATTAATTTATGGGATGGAAACAAGTTGTTCTTTCTTAGTTTGCTTTATGTTTTCATTGCAAGGTTTCTAACCTGGGTATGTGTCTAGTCACAATTCCAGGCTCCCAGGCTCTATTTGATTTCTCCTGCTTTTCCCACCTGGAAAGGCTTGGCAGGTGCTGATCCTGATCCAGGTCCTGGCTGAGCAGGATCATTGCCAGGGATGAAGCAGAGCACAGCAATCCTGAGTGTCCTGGAGGATTTGCTCTGTTTGTTTTTCAAATCAGAAACACTAAACTGGGGACATCACTAAAAAAAAATCCCAACAACCTGCACAGCTTTAAAAGAGATCAAGTGTGCTTACTGTGTCCCAGTTTGATTTACTACAGTTTAAACAGCTTTTAATTCTCAAGAATGTGGAGGTTCATGTGTGTGGAGCTTTTCCAGCCCCAGGAATGGCAATCCAAGCTCAGGGAAACCAGGCCCATTTCAAATCAGATTAAAGCAAAAATTAGCAAGTGAGAAAAACCTGAATACACACGAGGACTGTTTTCCATTGATGTGCTCTAATCTGTACTAAAAGGCCCAGGGAATTTTTTAATTCTGTTTTTCTTTAAGGTAGATGTCCAAATTTAATCTTGGCTCAGGCAGGCTCAGTTCCACCAAGCCCAGCAGCACTCGGTGCCAGACTGAGCTTGGACTTCCCTCTAAATAGAACAAATATTTGTATCAGCTTGCTGAGAATGTGAGTAATAGGAATATTTGCCAAAATTTAAACAAGCTAAACTTCAGTCCTGCCAAAAGCCCCACCATTCAATCTGGCATCATTGGCAGCTCACAGGCTCAAGAGGGGCCTAAGTCTGGAAGAGCTGGGGTGTTTTTGGCAAACATGAATTTATTTTTCTCTCTCTCCACATTTTGGAAAATTTGTGCCGCTCTGTATTAATTTATGATGTCATTAAATAACTCTTTTTGCAGCTTGTATAGAAAGAATGTTTCTTTTGAAGATGAGAACTCCCCTGAGGATGGTTATAGTGAAAAATTCCAGCCAGAGGGAAAAAAAACCTCCTCTCTCCTTGGCCACTCATGTTTCTGCAGTAGTGCTTAAACAGCAAAAATATCTACAATATTTTAATTTAAGGACCTGCCCCAAGGAGGTACCATGCACTTGACTGTGACAAGAGGCAGCCTAAATTCAGTGTGATTGGAGGGGTTTTATTCCTGTGATAGCAGGCTGGAGGAGAAATCATGAGCCTGTGACTTGCTGGTAGAGAACATCACGTTTTGAACTGATTTGCTCTCTGCAAAGAACAGGATCAAGATTAAAAATGAAAGAAAAGAAAATATTGGGAGTGGTACAAGCAAAGCACAAAGCCTTGCCCAACATGAACCTTATACAATATGCAAACACTGCCATGAGAGAAATGCCCATAAAACCCTGGGGGGTTTGGTGGTGCTTTCAGGGGTTCACAGCCCCTCCTTGCCCCAGCACTGGGCAGGACAGCCCAGCCTGTGTCCCACTTAAACCAGAATTAAATTTAAACCTGGCATGGGCTGCTCAGCCTCTCTGGGAAATGACTGGGGGAGGTGATGCCCCTGGGGCTTTGTGCCACCTTGCTGGGAGTTTGTGGCCTCCAAGCCCCTCTCCTGCCAGGAGGATCCTTTTCCTGGTTGTGGCCAGCAAATGCTCCTGTCTGAGCACTTTTGGGAATGCCAGTCCCAGTGGATTTACAGCAGCAAGGTGCCTCCAGGATGGAAATTGCCCTCCTGAGCCCCAGCCCACCTTTGGAACCAGGTCCTGAGAAAAGGAAATAAAAAGGAGATTAATTAGTGCAAAGAGCTAATAACATTAATTCAATTAAAATCAGGATAATTGCATGCTTTGTTAATTGGAAACTCGTTTAATAAAACAAAAGCAAATCCCACTGGAATGCAAAGAGGAGGGATAACTACAACAGGTCACAAAGCTCTTGTTGCACTGTAAAATACTGATGGGGAAGAGGTTTGAAGGAGTATTTGGCAAATGCCAATGTTTTTCATCTGGGCTTTTTTTATTGTTGTCATTCTCCTTGGTTCTCAGCAAACACAAATTTTTGGCTTTGAACCATACATTGCTGCAGTTTCGAGGAACATTTTCAGCATGGTTGTATTTACAAACTGGTGGAAAGTTGACTTTTTAATAAGAAAAATTTGGTGGACTGTCAGCACTGTCTACTTGGGCAGGAACAGTTTTAACAGTCCTGAAAGACAAAATTTGACAAATGTATCTTCTAGCTGGGAGGTTCACAGTGATAACAGGACACTGGGCCAGATTTGTGTGCTCATGCTCAGCCTTGCCAGCAGGGATGGACAAATCCTTGAACATTTACTGGAGAACAACATGTACAGAGAACAATTCCTTACGTCAGGCAGGCAGCAATGCCTGCTGCAATTCAGCAGAGATGAAAAGCCATATTTTTGTGTTTTCATGCCAAAATCCTAAGGGTTAGTCCTATTTCTGCTGAAGTCAATAGGAAAACTTTTATAGACTTCAGTGTAGCAGGACCAGCCCTTTAATCTTCCCCTCACCAAGCCCAGCCTGCAGCCTTGGCTGTGCAGTGCAGCTTAGGAATGAGCCATGGAGTGTTTGAGTTTGATGGATGACACAGCCACACTGAAAATTGCAGTTTATTCATGCCCAGCTGAGTATCTGAACAGCTACTGAGAGAATAACACAAGTCTGAATCTAATATTGTATTGAATATCAGCTGTGAATCTAATACACGAAAGGGTAGCTGAAAATGGAACAGGATAATACCCACACCATTGATTATCCCCTTGGAATCCAAGAGCTCATTTTAGCCTGAAACTTTGGAGCAGATTGCCCTGGCCATGAGGAATCAATCATGGGACATCCTGGAAAGGTGATGAACTTGCCTGGTGCATCAGAGTAATCTGAGCCAGTGGTTGTGCAGGGGACAGCTCCTGAGCAGCCACGTGCAGGGCAGGGCTGGCAGTGGGGACAGGGAATCCTTTCCATTTACAGGAAAAATCAAAGCAGCCACAGTGCCTCACCTGATCAGACATCTTTGGGTGAGGACTTGGTCTAAGCCTCACTCATGAGAACACCAAAGGTGATGAAGTGTAAAAGGATTTTATCCAAATAAAAATTCTGCCTGAAATGAGTCTGTTCTTCCTTCTCATCTTTCTGATGACACAGCCAGTTCAAAGCTTGGAGAGATCGCCCCACTCCCCCTCACCCTTCCCTTCCCACCATTTATCATCCTGAAGGCAAGGAGACAGCTTAGGGGCAGGAAAAGCTTCCACTGGGATTTCTGTCCAGGATCAGAGTGCAGGACTGGATTTACACCCAGCACTAGAACTGAGCACTGCCTGTGGCCCCTGTCCCTTTCCCCACCAGCAGCAGGTAGGGAGGAAGGATTTGGACTCTGGGTGAGCATTGCCCAGGCTCCCCAGGCTGGCAGGGTCAGTGCAGTGCCCTGGAGGGCTTTGCTTGGGAAGCAAACCTTGTCCTTTCAGACATCCAGGACATTCAGCAGGATTGGAACACTGATATCCCTGTGGATCCACTGCCCATCCCCCTGGAGTGATACAGAAATCTGGGAGCAGCAGAGACATTAAATCCACAATCTGGAGACTGAAATACCCCAAAGCTCTGAGAATTCAGGGGAGTGAGCAGTGCTGTGAGCTCACTGTGCTCAGTGCCTGCTGCACACACAGCCCCCCCTCCTCCTACCAAATCCTGGCTTCAACATGCAAACAAGTCTCTGCTAGGATCTCATTTCGACCAACTGCACCTGAAAATGAGCAGATGTGAAGCTGAAGCCCCACACTTACCTGTATTCCTCCTAGCTGGGAGAAAACAGCTTCCATTGCAGGCTGTGGACTCCATGAAATTCAGGATTTACAAATGCTTCTACCCCCAGCAATGACCCAGCCCTTAGTGAATGACTTGTTTCTCTCATGCATAACACAGAAATAATACCCCCTCACCTCTGGGAAGCAGCTAATTAGATTGTCCCAAAATTAGTTTTCATCCTATTAAGAGCAAAAGAAGGGGAAGCAGGAGGTCAGGGACCAGGAATTAAATACAGGGAAAACATGAGCTGGAAAAAATAAAGGAGAGAAAGGGGGTGGGGGGAATAAAAATAAAATAATTAACTATAAATGCTCTTTTCTTGCTGAGGAGCAAAAGCAATAGGCAAAGGAGTTGCAGTGTTGGATGAGTTATGAGCAATCAGTAATATGGAGAGGCTGAAGTTGTTCTGTTCAGTTCTTTTTGCTGCTTCTCTTCTCATCAAAGAACTATGGATAACACAGCCATGCTTCTCACAGCTCAAAAACAGATCTCAGAAAATGTGCAAAAAAGGAGAAAAGTGACTTTTATCCTGTCTAAGACAGACTAAATATCCTCTTCCTCCTTGGATCTCTCATTACTCCTTCAGTTAAGTTTCAATTTTTCAGGTACATGGGTCAGTCCTGATCATCACATTGATGTTAATTTAAAAATCCTATTAATTTCCAAAGGACAGGATATTCTCCTTCCACAGGTACTGTATGACCCTTCCTGACAGTCTAATATGGTAATAATTCCTTACTTGGCTCCACCACCACGTTCAGACATCTGCTTGGAAATACTTTGTTCCTTTCTGTTGTTCCTTTCTGTTGTTCCTTTCTGTGGGCTGAAATCCTTTGTGGGGCAATGGTTCCTTGAATTGGTTTTCCACAGCTGAGCTTCTCTTGTGTCCTTCCCAGTTTTCCTTTCCATAGATACTGCAGTGCACCATTTCAATGAATCATGCTTTCTTCTCATAAAATATTATTTGAGTCTGATGCCAAAGGCCAGATTTCCATAAAAGAGATTCAGAATGAGTAATAAGTACAACAAAAAGGATTTTTATTCTTCTGTGTTTCCCTCCCCACTCTCATTTTTGGGGGTCAGAGACCCCTTAGAAGACCAGTGGCATTGGAACTGATATTCTATATCTTTAGTTTTGTTTAAGAGCTGCCTTTTCTGCTGGACCATGTATTGAGATGTTTCCACCTTCCTCACGTTCCTGAGCAGGGTCATCAGGAGCCAGTTTAGTTCTTGATTCAACAAAATATCTCTTATTCCTCTGCCCTTTCTCACCCCAGTCCCACAGCCAGGAGCCAGAGGCAGCTGCCAAGGCTCAGGACAGAGAACCCCCAGGGGAAAAGACTTTTTTTTCCCCAAGGGAAATCTCCTGCTTATCCCTCTCAGCCTCCCCCCTCCCCTCTTGGCAAGGTGAAGACCCAACAGGAAAGTGTTGGAGCCAAAATCTGGGACATTTACAAGGCAGAGCAAAGCTGAGCCAGCCTCCTGGCAGCAGGGATGGAGCCTGGAATGATGGATTTGGTTCCTGGCTATGGATAATCACTGCCCAAACTGCAGCACAGAGCACAGCAAACTCCAGCTTGTAAATTCACCCAAACTTAACAACAAGGATACACAGAGGAGTTGCTGGGTAGGAGCCACGTAACCACAACTCCTCTGTGCTCTGCACACTGAGGGCTCCTCTGCTTTGGGTGCTTGTTGCTGAACTGGAAACATCTTCAGCTCTCCAAGGTATCAGCAATGCCTTTGATGTGTTGGTACCATGCCCTGAGCAGGGAACAAGTGGGAATTGCCAGTGTAAAGTGATAGTAAAGGCTGTCCTCACTTCTCATTTAATAGGGTACATTCCTTTTTGTAATATTGCTGAAAGTCCCTCAAATATAAGTGAAATAAAAACTGTTCTTTTACTTACTGCTAATAACAGCCAGTCATGCTGTCCTTGAGAGCTACATATAAAAACAGTCAAGAAATATTTTCAAATGGTAAAATACTGCACCATAAACGAGACTTCTGGAGATGTTACCTAAATTAGCCTCCTTCAAATGCCTTTGTGATATTTAATCATAATCATAAAAGTCAGAGTTCTTTTGCCTTTCCATCAGAAACCAGCCTTATATGTTTTGCTAGTCCCAGCTCCACACTGGCTGGGTGTCGTGGTGTATAATTTCATAGACACAAAGACACTTCACTACCATAGCTCTCATTATTAAACAATATATTTTAATTGTCACCACCTTTCTCATATAGACAGGGGCCAAATCTGCCCTTATTGGCTTCAACTGAGCTCCACAAGGGATGAATTTGGCTCAATATATATAAAAATACAGCAAGTCGAGTAATAAAAAGAAATGTTTGGGTTTCTTTTTTAATAGCAGCCAGGGTTTTTCTGCCATACCAACACACATGCCTGGCCAGTAAAATCCCCTGATAAAGGACTAAAGTGTTTAAGAC
This sequence comes from Leptocoma aspasia, assembly GCA_013399835.1. Classification (NCBI taxonomy): domain Eukaryota; kingdom Metazoa; phylum Chordata; class Aves; order Passeriformes; family Nectariniidae; genus Leptocoma; species Leptocoma aspasia. Next base: position 699,750 of record VXAX01007347.1, read on the forward strand.
TTCATATGCAGAATAGCCCATGGTGTTTAATTACAATAGCAAAGATGCCATGCTATAAAAGACTTTCTTACCTGGAGAAGGGATCCATGCTCTCCAATGAAGCTTAATTACCCAGGACATGCTGAGTTTTCCCCTCTGGCAATAACCTCTCACACCAATAACTCCACTGCTTCTTTTGACATCTGAATAGTTGAATATTGGTCATTTTTGCTCTAATTTCCTTATTGGGGTTACAGCTTTCCAGTGGTTTGCTTCTGATGAAAGTATTGAGCATTAGAAGAGCTTAATTCCTGGGACATTCCTCTTCCTTTCTTCCACTTTTCCCTTGGAATTTCTCTCTCTCAGCCTGCTCTGGCACTCCTGCTCCCCCATCTCCTTCCCAGCATACTTGGCTCCAGATGGAGGTTTATGCATTTCCCCTCCTGTGATCCTTTCCTGCTCCACCAGCAAAGGTTTCAGCTTCATCCCAGGCCCAGAAGATGCAAATTTCTGCAGAATGAATTTACTTTAAACTTTAAAGGAAAAGCTTTACCTGGCTGCCAAGCACTCCTGAGTCATTGGTTTCACAGCTCTCACCCACAAACACAGGGCACAGCACAGTAAAAATCCCCATCCAACTGATATTACTATGGGGAAACTGAATCTTTGTTATTTATTGAGTCACATCAGATTTATAGCTCACATTTCTGCCCAACTTTTATTGATTCATAAAGAGAAGATTCCATTTTTACCTGGAAAATGCTGCTTTTTGTGGGGAGGGGAGGAAAGCTCTCCCTGGGAAAGCGCTGGGATCTGGAGCCATGATTTAGAACCATCACCTGCATGATCCTCCTCATCCTCACTCCTGCATCCTCAGCTTTTGATGGAGCCAATTTCCTGAGTGCATGTGAAAGCCTGTGGCTGCAGCCTGGAACAATCCTACCTCAGTGCTTCCCTTCTGTTGTTGATCCTTTAATTTCCTCCAGCCGACTCCTGCAGGGGACTCGCAGTTTTATGCTGCTCTTTTGGACTAATCATTTACAACTGCCTTGAAAAAAACAACCAAATCCCTTCTCTGTTGCTACTGCTGGATGGAAGGGTCACTAATTGGGATGTACTTCCAGCCAAAAGGCAACAGCAATTCACAGCAACCTGAAAATTCTGCCCAAAGCTTTCTAACCAGAGCAGTTCTTTAGAATTTTACTCCAAAAATTAGGGTTGCAATCCATAAAAGTCCTCTGCAGTGCAGATTTTCACACTTTGAAATGCCAGGTGAGCAGAAAGTCAGATAAAACTGATTCATGGATGAAATCACAGTGTCAAGATCTATTCTGATGGTGGGAATTTTACACAGAGGGCTCTTATCACAGGCACAGGTCTGGGTGTGGAAAGTACAAAACTGGAAAGTATCTGCAATTACAGATCTGGAAGAAAGGCACAAGCTGGATTGGAAGTTTAAAAACATGTGCCTTAGGGGGAACTGTTACCTAATGACAAAACAGGAAATGAGATTAAATACAGAAGGGACATACATTAATTTCTCTGAATTATTGATGTTTGTGGTCTGTAAAATGGAGATCAAAACAGTAATTTTATTGTGTAAGAAAACCAATATTCATTTAAGGCTATTTTAGTAATAAAATGTATTAAATTCCAACTTAAAGCAGAGAATCTGATGCCCAGCTCTTAGGCAATAGCCTTATTAATTTATTTTATCATTTAATTATGTAATCACAGATGCACATCCTTCCAAATACATTTTTAAATAGTGTAGCTTTTCTGAGCTGTGCTAACAACAACCATCACAACAGCTGTGACTTAAACACACAGACATGAATCATCAGTTATTATAATTCTTTTTGTATTTCCATACATTGCAGGTGATAAAGTTGTTCTTGAAGAAGTGTTTTATTGCATTAAAGGATGAATTTATACAACAGTTTGATGCATTTTACACACCAGCAACCACTACAAACTATTGCTAAACCTTTAAGTGAATACAAGCACATTACCTGCAGTGAAAACAAACCCACAGCAGATTTTCAAGCCCAGAAATGGTGTTTGCAGCTATTTCTGGCTGTATCAGCCAGTCAGACTCACCCTAAAAATCAGCAAATTCAACCTTTCACATGCTCATGATAAAAACCTGAGATTCAATTTAAAAAAATATTCTGGCATCCTAACCCAAGTGTATTCCAAGCTACTTTAGGGACAGAAAGGAGACTTTAGAGGACAGAAAGGAGGTTTTAGGGGACAGAAAGGAGACTTTAGAGGACAGAAAGGAGGTTTTAGGGGACAGAAAGGAGACTTTAGAGGACAGAAAGGAGGTTTTAGGGGACAGAAAGGAGACTTAAGGGGACAGAAAGAAGACTTTAGGGGACAGAAAGGAGACTTTAGGGGAGAGAAATGAGAATTTAGAGGACAGAAAGGAGACTTTAGGGGATGAAAGAAGACTAGGGGACAGAAAGGAGATTTTAGGGGTCAGAAAGGAGAATTTAGAGGACAGAAAGCCTTTAGGGGACAGAAAGAAGACTTTAGAGGAGAGAAAGGAGACTTTAGAGGACAGAAAGGCTTTAGGGGACAGAAAGAAGACTTTAGGGGATAAAAGGAGATTTTAGGGGAGAGAAAAGAGAATTTAGAGGACAGAAAGGAGACTTTAGGGGATAGAAGGAAGACTGGGGGACAGAAATGAGAATTTAGAGGACAGAAAGGAGACTCTAGGGGACAGAAGGGAGGAGCTGGAAGGGCTGGAGGATGGTTTAGGGCCTGGCTGTGCACGGCAGGAGCAGCACGAGCGCAGCGATTTATGCGCTGCTAATTCCTCCCTCAGACGATCAGCCTTAGCCTGGTCTGATTTCAGCAGGAAAATCTCTGCATGGAGATCAACACTGCTCTCTGGCATAAGATCCTAATTATTTGAAAGGCATTTGTTTTCATAGCTTTTTTTTTTTTTTTAATGTGTCCAAGTCGATGGCATTTTAATGCCTTATTAAAAGGTTGTTTTACAGCAGCCCGTCTGTTCGCTCGCGGTGCCCGTGGCTGTGCTTTGTGCATTTCACCTTCCACAGAAATATTTTCCAAATTCCCTGTAAAAGTGCTGGATATTTCCTAAGACAAATAGTGGGAGGGTTTTTTACCTGCTCTAATTTGCTGTTGATAGGGGAGATAGGAGGTGGATGTGTGTGTATGTCTCTCTGTTTGCGGCTTGCTTTGCAAAAAGTGTTCATTAAAGGATATTCTTGCTAGCTCAGTTTTATAGGGGTTTTTTTAGTTACATAAACAAATGGAAATGTTTTCATTTCTGGGTTTCTTTAATTCAATTGAAATCACAGCAAGACAAAATATGCCAATGCACCCTTACCATGTTTTTAGCCCAGACATTGCCATGTGGAGGTCTCTAAAGGCACAAGAAATTAAAAAATGAGGCAATTCAAACTTGGAATAAAATGGAATTGATAAGTTTTTATATTAAATGACTTTGAAGGGCATGTAAGGTAAACAAACATTCAAAAGTGAAAAGGAAGATAAAAACACATTTACCAGCATTCAGAAAATCCCAGTGAAATATTTCTTTTAAACATATGGTGAAGCTTTTGCCTTGTGCAGTCAAATGGCAGAACCCCCACTGAGTTCAATAGGGCCAGAATTTGTACCCGGGTAGCTCCTTCCCATCCCTCACACACAAATACTGTGCTGAACAAATATTGTGGTTGGGGTTGGCATTAAATAATTAAAATCCTTTACTTATCTGTCTTATTAGTCCTGGATGAATACATGGCATGGATCAACAAAAATTTCTAAGATAAAATAGAATCGAAATTTCCTGGTTTCTGTTCTGGAGGGTTCTGTAGCAGCAAGCAATAATGAACAGAGGAGGGAAGCAGCCAGACCTACAAAAGAAATGGTATTTTAAAAGGACTGTACTTAGGGGGGAAAAAAAGGGTTTGCCTTTGTACATAAAGAGCTCTATTCATTAAAAGAAGTTTTTACAAATGTGGTTATTTCAAATAGTCGAAAAGTGTGAAATACACTTAAAATGAGTAAAATTTGTGGGTTTTCCTATGGGTTAAATATGTGCCATACTAATAAAGCTCTCCTCACACCTCTTCCTACCTCAGAGTCTTGAGCCTCATTCTGCAAGATGTTTTGAATTGAGGGAGCTCTGCACTTCCCTGGAATGGAGCATTAGCCCTGCAAGGCCCAGCTCTGTCAGGATTTGCAGGGATGCTGAAGAAATGCTGGGCACTGAGTGAGCACAGAGCAGTGCCCACACAGGAGTGAGCTCCTCGTGCCAGCACAGCTCCTGGGGAGCAGCTGCTCCCAGGAGTAAAGCAGAAATCAGAACAGAGACCAAGTCACACAAATCAGAGCCATCCAGCAACCTCAAACCTCCTTCCAGGCAGCCCAAAGCAAAAATTGCCTGAGTTCTGTGTGGGTGCTCAGACCTCGTGTCACTGCAGAGCCCAAGCACCTCTCGAGTACCTATATAAATATATATGCACACACATCTGTGGGGTCAGTGACCAGAGACCCCAACACCAGGCACTTCTCTCTCCTGGCCCTGCTGTTTAGTGCCAGTGTGCTGCTTTCTGCAGGAGGCTCTCCCACATCCACTGCTCTCCTTCCCATTCCTGGTTTTAAAATGTACCTTACACTGTATAAAAACCACATCAACAGCTTATACATGAAAAAACATCCCTGCCTCAGGTTTCATGATGTGATGCAGGTCAGACTCCTGGATAACCCAGAGGAACCCAGCAGGACCAGGTTTACATGGCAGCTCCTTCAACAAGGCTTTATAAAGTGATGAAAATCTTCACAGAACTGATTTTCCAGTGTTTCACCCTTCCTTACTGTTGGAAGAAAGCTTCCAACGGCTTTAAAATTAAACAAAGGTGTTAAAATCTGATTATTTATAAGTTCCCAATTTCCAAGCTTTTGTCCTTGCAGTTTTCAGCCACCGGTGATGTGCAGAAGTTGAGATATCAGTGTTTAACATGAATGTGTTTAAACTCATCTCCCCTCAGTTCTGTAACTGTTATCTGCTGCTGCACATGGCAGTGACACACCTGAAATGTAACATGGCATCTCCAGGGTGACTTAGGTACAGAAAAAACAGACATTTTGGAAGCATGGCTTGGATGCAAAAGATTAAAAGCTGAATCTCTGCTGTAACAAAATCCCCTCAAATTTTCATAGCACTTGGTTTAATTGTAGCAAGAAAATTATCAGTCCATTACTTAGTTCACATGCACTGACCCAAGAACTCGTAATGATATTTTATAAATGAATAAGGATAAAAACCACGTATGTTCCAGCCACATGGTATTGTAACACCCTTCACTAAGGCACAGATTTCCTTTGCTTCATCCAGCAGTAGAGATGGAGAATTTAAGAGCAGAATAATCTTCCTGAACACTAACAAATTAATAAATTTTTATTTATTGCTGTATATTTATGTCAGGAGAGACTAATGGAGGATAGAGCCATGTGTTTCCTCAACAAAATTGTGCTGTTGAACAAACAAAGTTCACAGCAGGAATCCCAGAGCAGGAGTTGATGTCTTCACCCACTGCTCCACCTCCCTGTCCCAAAGGAAAGGTTTCCAGGAGGACAACTGGGCATCAAGCTTTGTCAGGGTTTCCCAGGTGACCTTTTCCTGATGTTCTGGGATGGGACAATGCTGGGGTGAACCCCCAAAGTTGCTCTCTGAGCCTGTCCCACCCCACAGAATCCAAATTCCTGCCTTCCCCATCCTTCAGTCCCTGCAGCCTGCCAGGGCTTGGCCAACCCTCTCCAAAGGAACCACGGTGAAGCCTTCTCTGGATTTAAGCACTGTCACATGTTCTTTGAGCAGAATATGAGTTTCTCTCCTGAGAACAGAACATTTTGTTGTGATGAGCCCCTCCAGTCAGGATCTGAGTCCAGCCTGGAAGGTGTCTGGAACATGGGGAGGTGAAAATGGGAGCAGTTACAAGAGGTTTTGTTCAAAAACATTTTTGAAAATGTTAAATCACACTGTGCCAGCCACTGAAATGGTTTCCTTCTCACCAAACTCACGCAGTGGTTTTACAATATTAACAAAGCCACAAAACATCTGCCTGAAATAGTAGCAGTAATCCTTAAAAAATTCCTTAAAAAAACCTTCACCTGAGTGGCACTGGCTGGGGAGCTGCCCAGGATGATTCTGCCTCTCCTCAGTCCTTTTGTCTGTGCAACCACTCCCTGTTGGCTGTGTACTCACAATTAATCACTTCTGCTTCCAATGAGTCCCTTGCCTTTGGAAGTGATGTCAGGCTGAGGCTTTCAGTGTGCTCCAGACCATTTGTAAATACATCAGTTCACACCTCAGTGTTGTACTTGGTACCAAGATACCAGCTAGAGCTAATCTGATCCAGGCAGGCTGGAGCACAGCTCCTTCCCATCCTCAAAAGGCAGCAGGTGCTGGGCCAAAAGTCATCTTTTAAAGTTGCAGTAAGACTTGTCCTGCTCTGGAAGCTGTTCCCTCCCCTTTTTCCTGTAACTTGGCTCTGCAGGATCCACTCCAGCCACCATTTGACTTTAATCAGAACTGTGAGTGAGGTCCAAAAATCGTTGAAAGCTCATTTATCCATCCCAGTTCACTCCCCTGATGCCCAGTAGCACTTTCTGACAGCGAGGTGCTGGGAATGGCTTGGTTTCCCTCAGAATCCATCTGTGGTACACCACTGTGTGCAGCCTGTGTGTTTATTGGATTCACAGGACTGATTTTTAACTGGAAAAAACTTCTGGGAATCTAAACAGCACCCTGGAACTGGGATTGTGGCACAGCTGTGGTGACTTTAGCCCTGTGCACACAAGCACCAGCAGTGATGGCACCTCTAAATTCAGTGGAGGCTCTGTGGATCCTGGAGGTATTTGCTGGACCTTTAGGACTTGTATTGACCTCTAAGCTGTTGTATTTCCAAAGTTGCAATGAATTGTGAAATTCATTGTGAAATTGGAGCAAAGCCAGAGTAAGTACACCCACTACAGCATCACATGCTGCAGGGAAATAATTTGAAATCTTGCTGCAGCTCTGCATTTAAAGGAATTTAGAATTTGCATTGCTTAGTGCAAGAGGAAAATCATCCCTCAAATCTAGCAGCAAAAGTTTCTGCCAATGCTTGGCCCTTAAAATAAGATTTCCACCACTTTAACCTTTACTTTGATACTGCCACAAGTAGCTGCTGTAGTGGTTGCCTGCTGCACTGGGAAAATCTCCTCACTCCAAATCAGTTATCTGCAAATTCTATGCTTCATCTGAGCCACATAATTAAAGAAAATTTCCAGGGATTTCATTGGTAAGACAATACTTCCAGCTTGTATTACTCTATTAGCAGCCATAATGATCTCCAAATCCTTCCATAGCCTATCCATCATTTCAGTTACATTTCTTGCTCAGAGAGGATGACTTTTCTAAATCAATTTCCCCACCTTTGGAAAGCCCTATGTCTGCCAGCAGTCACTCTCCCTGCTTGAGCCCAATTTATTCTTTTTCAGCCCACCTTGTCCAAGAACTGCAGTCTGAGCAAGGAGACTTTATTCCATTCCTTTCCCAGATCCCAATATATATTCAGAAAGTAAACTGACCAAATCTAGAGAAAAGCTTTAAGCTTTATCCTCATTCCTCTGGAGCTCAGCACTTTCAGCTTCATGTCCTCACATTCCCTGAACTGATTGAAGAACATTCCCCAGACATTTCTGAGGCTCTGTCCTGGCCAGCCTCAGAACAGCTTGTATGGCCAATTTTTTCATAAGTCTAATATTAAACTGAACTACTTCCTTGATTTTTTTCACAGCTGCCAATTTTCCTTCTTTTACAAACGAAGATTATCACTTTTCCTAATTGTACAGTAAGGCCAGGGATCAGATTAGGATTGCCCCTTTTCATCATTCATTTTCCAAACAGGACTTGAGTTACAGGATTTGGCTGCCAGGAGCTCCAGGTTCTGCCCACCTTTGCAGCCATTCATCAGGGTTTGAAACGTGCTTCTCCTGAAGCCCAGAGCTCAGATGGAGAGGGTTTGTTAGTTTGTTCTGAAATATCCCATCAGAATTATTCTTAAATTTCAAATTACAAGTTTGTTTTTGGTCCTAATTTCTCATCTCACAGAGATCACTGGGTGACAATCATTTGTTGCACTGTGGGCTTCAAATGTGACCTAGGATTCTTTGATGTGGTTCCAAAATGAATATTTTGGCTTATATCTTCATCTGCCCAAGGCTTTCCTTCTTTCTGCCATTTTCTGGGAAGCTCTCTGGGTGGTGGCAGTCAGACCTTGTCAGTTCAGCCTTGGGGTTTGTGTCCAGCCTTCCCACTTCCCTGGGAATTCTCTAGATGTCCCCAGAACTTTCTTTCTTATCACAGGTCTCAGTCCTTCCAAAAAGGGCTTCCAGATGTTGCAGATTCTTGTTGCAATTACATCTGGCCACCTTTGATTCTGAGTGAGTCCTGCAGAAAACAAGGGACTTGAGAAAAAAAAAAAAGAGAAAAAAGAAGCAACAACTTCTCCAATTCTAGTGTTTAAAAACACTGTCTGGATGTTCTGAATTAATATTGTGTTAGAAGAAGCCAAATGGCTGCGTGCCAGGGCTCAACCCAAGGTGTATTTTTATGGCAAAGCTATAAACCCACAAAATAAGTGGTTTATAATGGAAATTCTGACACACTTTTAATATTAAGAGCAGAAATGTACTGCTTGTGGCAAGTAAGAATTTGACAGCTGCAGTACTCACCTGTCAGCTGCAGTGCCTGAACAATCCATCCTGAAGGGAGGATCCCTCCTTTATCTCATCCTGCTCCAGCCACAAGGTTTGGGGCAGATGGGTCCAGCCCTGCTGAGCCATTCATCCTGGAGCCTTTCAAAGCCCTTTTCCTGGCTGACTGCAGGGAAAAGCAGCTCTGGGATTCCCAGAGCTGTGCAAAGCTGGAAGATGGGAGGGTTTCTGTACCACTTCTCCTTCTGAGTGGCACTTCCCACAGGGAGACAGAGTCAGGAGGAACTGTGGGACTGAGCTGTCAATCAAAACCAAAAATCATCCCTGGAAACTGGTTTATACCAGAGCTATGGATCAGTTCTAGAGAAAGGAGGAACCTTGAGCAATATTTAGGATACTCCATCAATTTATACAGGCAGAAAGATCATTGATAGGCTGTGAAAGTGATAATAATAGAAAATATTGGCAACAATGAGAAAGGAATAAAATTAGTTTTATAAGGTTGAAATATCATACAAATGAACACTATACCTAAAGCAGTTTAATTTGGGAAAAGACAAAGGACAGTTTTATCCCCATAGGAATGTTCTAAGTGGTCACCTAATTAGCAGTCTCCCATCAATAAATCATTTACAACATATAAATATATAAAGGGAAAGCAGGAGGGAGAATTAGATCTATTCAATTGACAATATTCAATACACTGCTGTGTGCTGGCTCTGGCTCTCATCTGTCTCTATGCCATGTATTCAAAGCTGAGATTTCCAAATATAATTCAGGGGGTTCTGGATGCTTTTGCCATCCCAAACATCTTGATTTGCAGTCACATTCTTCAGGAAAACCCAGAAAGGAAGGAGTCAACGTTTGGTTGCCAGAATGGAAGCAGAGACCTGTGTACACACACTTATATACACAGCTTGAACTTATTTCATACTGCACACAGCAGTTGCAGAGAAAAGACTGTGAGGCAAAGTGAAGGAAACCTAAACAGCTGACAAATAAACACAGGGTGATGGATCCAACTCCCCAAGCAGCATGAATGCTTTCTATGCTATAAATTAACTTCTGCCCCTCCTAATGCACAGATTAACTACAGCAGCAAAGAACAATGCAGAAGCCTTTTTAAATAAAACGAAGAGAAAATGAAAACCAAATCACACATTACTTAAAAATAATCTGTCTGGAGATGAATTAAAACATTTGTGACTCTGAAGCAGAATTCATACCTTTATTTCCAGCATCTTCAATTAATTAAATTAATGTTCTGGAGGGTGTACTGGATCCAGGGAAGCAGAGCCTGGGGCACACCAACTGCCTACAGTCCTTAGGAGAGTCTAAGAGCTAAAGAAATCAGCAATTTTTACTTGCATCTTGAGGATATTGCTCACAAATGTACACTGGTTTATCTTGGTAGATTCTAAGGGCATTTATAGCATGCCTAGAAATTAAATCAAAGCTAAAAAAAGCCATTTGTTGTGTCTCAAATCACAAGCAGCTTGCTGGGCTCAGATGGGAAACGCTCCCTGGCTCTTCAAGGAACTTCCTGGAAAAACCAAACACTGCTGGGATGATTGAAGGCAGGACTGAAACATCACTCCAGGACCAGAACACCACCCCAGGACCAAAACATCATTCCAGGACCAGAACATCACTCTAGGACTGAAACACTCCAGGATCAGTACACCACTCCAGGATCAGAACACCACTCCATTACCAAAACACCACCCCAGAACTGAAACACCACCCCAAGACCAGAACACCACTCCAGGACCAAAACATCACCCCAGGACCAAAACAAACCACGGAACAGAGGGCAACAATGGGATGGAGATGGAGAGGCAGCACACCTTTGTGTGAATCCTAACCAAGATACCACCAGACACCTCAATAATTTGGTAATTAGAGGCTCTCAGAGGGCTGCAAATTCCAAAGGAAGCCAATGCTTGGATGAGTTTTTGCTCTGGACACGAAGGGGGGTGAGCTAAACCCTGGCAGCCAGAGCAGGAACACCTCGGTGGGTCTGGGCTCTAGTGCCTGCCTTTGGAAGTGCAGCTGGAATGTGGCACTCAAGGGCTCCTTGGATTAGGAGATCACTGTAAGGTAACAACCTCTCCTTTGATCATTTACAGCCCATGCTGGTTGAAAACGTGGCACAAAGCTGCTGCTCACCTGATGGATCTCTAATGTCTGTGTATCTACACACCCTTAAGTGAATTATTTGAGTGGCTGTTTTATGACAAAAGGTGAATGAGGGGGTTTTTAATATTTTGGTGATGGAGGTTACGTTAACACAAACTTCAGTCATCAGCAGACACAGAGGATCCTGCCCTCATCCTGTGTCTTCTGAGCAAGTGGTGCCTTTTGTACTCATTTCTCATTTCTCATTGTACTCACCCCTCATTTCCTTCAGTAAAGCTTTTTGGGTGCTCCAAGTTAGAAATTAACACTTATTTTTAACTTATAAAATCACCTCTGGTGCTCTGGTGAGCTGAGAACAGCATCAATGTATCTGGGACAAGAGCTGGAGAATTTACTTTGATTTTTCTGAGATCAGGCTTTGCTTTATGGTTAGTTTAATATATTTCTTGGTGCTTACTTATGTTAATTTTTAAATAGAAATGAATGTTAGTTAGTTTAATCTCTGTTTGGATGCTATTGGAAAGGAGCCCCAGCGTGGGTGCAAGCCCAGCTGTGCCTTGCAGAGGAGGAAAGGGAAGGGGATTGACAGCAGCTCTTGTTGCTCCCCAGCCCAGCTCTGCAGATCTCCAACAGCCACAGTGCTTTCCTTGGACCAGCTCCCCTCCTTTTATTAGCTCCTAGCTGCTTTTCTGGGGAACAAAATCAATGGAAACTGGATTTCTCAAAATATTTGTTTTGGTGTAAAACAAAGATAGCCCAAGAAAAGTAATTCAGGCAGAAATCTCATGACTGAAAAATTAGACTGGTAAGATTTTAAGACCAAGTTTAAGGTTATGGGCTTTCTTGGGTTTACTTTCTTTGGAAGCAACAGAAACCTACAAAACAGAAACCTACAAACTCTTTTTTTGGTACAACAATGCTCAGGACCCTTGAGGGTCTCAGCATCACCTTCTGGCATGATTTAAATCAGGAGAATTTTCATAAATAATTGTAATTATTAGACTTCAGCAATTTAGATTTCAAGGCAGATATACAACATCCACCCCTGAGCTGTAAAAGGTTTAACAACTCAGACCCCTACAGTCCAAGCAGCAGAAGAGCTCCAATATTCCCTCTATGGCATGGGAGCAGGATATGGAAAGTTGGAAGGTCAATGGAAAAACTGTGCCATAGGAACTCCATTTTGTTCCATTGTGAAATCACCAGGGGAAAATAAAGGGATGGAAGCCATGAGTACAAACACAACCCTGAGCAGGGGGGGCAGCACTCAGGGAGCTGCTGCAGCTCTGTGGCTGTACCAGGAATTTGGGAATTTGGGAATTTCTGTTTTGGTCACTCACACCACTGTGCAAACCCCATTTACCTGGGCATTGCACAGGGGGCACATCCAGCCCTGGGAATGTGTCCCACAGGGTCTGGAGGGAGCTGAGAAGCCCTAAAAGCCCTGGGGCAAAGCTGAACGTGTCCCTTAGCCCTAAAAGCCCTGGGGCAAAGCTGAACGTGTCCCTTAGCCCTAAAAGCCCTGGGGCAAAGCTGAACGTGTCCCTTAGCCCTGCCCAGGCTCGGAGAAGGTGGCCAGGGCAGGACCTGGCGTGGCCCAAAACCCCAGCCCAGCCTGGGGACGAGGTCACCCTGCCAAAACCAGAAACTGGGGCTTTGTTGAGCCCCTCATTCCCTGTCTGCAGCTGAGGGAAGAAACCCCAACATTCCCACAGCAAGCACTTGGTTTGCCCAAAACATGGGAGGTCCTTTCCTCGGAGCGGAGGACAAGCCCAGGAATAATTGTGAAAATAAATACTTCAAAACTTGGCTCTCTTTCTTCACCTCCACAAAAAGGAGCAGTTAAATCCATAACCTGAGTTTCAGACTAGCTTTTATAAATTATTTCTCCTCTGCAAGAGTTAAGTAGCATTTCTTTGATCTTTGCGCATGAAATACTTCAACTTTCAGGGTAATCACAGTCAATGTCCACTCTCATTTTAAAGTATAATTTGTGGCTTCAGTATTTACAATGTTATTTTGATGAAACACAAAAAATATCATTCATTCAATATTGTTTATGTCTGGTTTGAAGTCCCAGATGTTACAAATTGAAGTTCAGATATTCAGATTTTTCGCATCTTTTGGAATTTTAAACTGTGTCTATATGGGACAAAATTTTTGCCTTCCCAAGGCTCCTTCCCTGACTGATCTGTTGATTTCAGCATGATTTGGTTTCTACCTAACAGTAGAAGACAGAAATTGGCTAAAAGTAAATTCTGTATCTTATTAAAGATTATTTTGCTTTCCCAGTAACATTATCCTGTAAGTCTATACAGTATAAACCACATAGCAAAGGAATATTTATATATGAATTATTTCCATACAAAAAGGAACTGATTTTTCCTATCAGGGTAATATTATTGTACCACATACCTGGGGCTGTCTGAAAAGGTGAAACTTGGGGTACAAGGTGGGAGAAACCACTTGGAGCATGGATGAATGGAAAATAAAGAGCTGGAGGATGTTCATGGACTCTAACATGAAGCACAGCAACAATTTAAACAAGGATCAATACAAATAAAATTTTATATTGACAGAAATATTCCCTAATATAACACACGCCAGTTTATATGCAGTAATAATTAGAAAAAAAACAAAAAAAGGATTGGTACAACTCTGTCAATAATGGGAGAACCTACAACATTTTCATGTTTTCCTGTGTTATTTGTGATTGTTTTTATAAGACTGGATAAATTCTACTACCTTTACTTCCCTGAGGAAGAACATCTCAGTTTGAAAGGCTAAGCTCTGCAACACCCCTCATGCAAACAAGGACTGGCCAAGGAGAGAGCAGTGGTTTTTTGGGAATGACTTCACTGCATCCCCTCCGAAACAAAACTGGTCTGAGAAAACAGAGAATTCCTTCAGGTACAAAGCAGCGTTTGATTTGTAGCAGCATTCACCTCGTGCATTTTGAACAGCCACAAGAGCAGAAGGACATCTCCAGAGCCCAGAGAGGAGAACAGCTCTGAGCCTTTGTCACCAGAGAACCAATTTCCCCAAGAGGCACCAACAAAATTAGAAATAGGTGGCAAAGATAAAGCCAATTAAATGCTTATAAAAAATAGCCCCATCCACTATCTCTGCTCCTTCCTAACAGGCAGTCCCATCTGGAATTTATTCTCGGGATGCTCCTCGCAGGTTCCAGGGTGCCGTTTCACACCACGGCAGGGCTGGAGCCCCGGCACGCCGGGGATTTCCCAGGGATGCACTAATGTGTCAGACTTGTAAAATAGCTCTTAGTGCTGCAGCTCCATTTAGAGAAGGACGGAAACTCACTTTAAATACTTAAGGCTTTAATATCTAGTCCATTACTCTGCAGAAAGGTCTTGTAAAGAGTCAATTATGGGATACTTCTGATTCGATCCACATGCAAGGGAAATCCGCTCCTTTGCCTTTAAACCTCGGGACTAAGTGTCCTGTTTAAATAATTAGTGACACTTTTTCTTTGATCAAATTGATTCACATTGTTATTCTTTTATGTTAATTTAAAGCTTAATCCATGTAAAATCCAAGACAGATCTTAATCCATCACTCAGAGGGCTTTTACAAAAAGGCACCGTTGTGAGATTGTCCAGAGAACACGACAGGTTAAAGACAGTAGTGAACCAAATTGAAGTAAAATGGTAAAATGCCCTTTTTTCTTCTTTTTTTTTTTTTTGCCTTCTAAAATCCTGTGAATGACCAACCCAGCTAATAGCAGTAGCAGGGTAACGATTTGGAAATAATTGTGAGTGGAGACACAAAGCTGGCAGCTGCTCTAGCATTAACCCCATTCTCCAGCATGTTTCATAATGAAGCCAAAACCTGGGCGTCCCCTGCTATGAAAAATGTGTTAATAATGGAAAATATTTTAAAATAAACTGCAGTAACTTTTACTTATATTCTTGTTTTCTCCTCAAAGCTTAGTTGCCCAGGTTACAGGGAAGTTACCAGCAACAAAGTTGGAATGGTTTTCAGACAGAGCTTGTAAAGGTGCTCAGCCAGTAGAGTATGTAGGAGAAAATCCACTTTCAATATTTATAATTTCCATGTTTTGGTAAGATTTCTATAGATCTACGAATGAGAGGCTGATAATACAGTTACCTCTATAAGTGCATAAATATTTAAGTTTTGGCCAAGCCCATAAATTCCAGAGGTCTTGCCAACTCTTTACTTGCTATACACATTCAAATAATCAAAATTAATAACTCAAAGCTGAGGTAAAAATTTGTTGCAATCTTACAGGAAAGTGACCTGATAATTTCTGGATATCAGTTATATTCTAACCATAACATTTCAGATATTTTTGTGTTTTCTGATAATAATTAAAGAGCTGTGTTTCTAGACAGCAGCACCGCTGCTAAATGACAGCTGAGGCACAAGAAATACTTTGCTAAAATACTGCTGGATGTGTCTTCAAAAGTCTCCACAGAGGATTTAAACCCTCCAAATGTCTTTCTAAAATATTACTGCAACACAGCAGACGAAATAGCAACAGCAAATATTCCACAATAATAATAATAATAATAATAATAATAATAACAACAACAATAATAATAATTTTAAAAATCAAGGCAAACAAGATGACTGTTTTGTTTATCTCCATGACAAAATCATTGAGCAAAATTATTTTCTAGAGTGACAAATTGAAGGTAATTGCTGCAAAATTCCCACTTGGGGATGAAGAGCTGGGTCTGGAGGACCTCTGCTGTCCAGGGACTGTACAGCCACACACTGCAGCAGCAGCTCTGCTCCACAGCCATGGGGAACAGCCTTGCCTTTCTTCAGCAACTCCTCTGGCTGTACAATCACTGGGAAAGTGTCAAAATTAGTTCATTTAGCTTAATAAACTCAGTGCTTCTGTAAAAGAGTGGCTCAGCCATCTGTGATTTATAAAGTTAGAGACTCTGTGAGAATTTCCCTAGGAATATTTTGATTCACCTGCTTAAATTTGTACACTGGTGATGAAACTTGGGGATTTGTGGATGTTTTCCTTTCCCAATTTCAAATAGAGTGGAGTGAAAAGAAATTTACAGGTGGCATTAGGGACACCAAAGCACTGAAGATCCAGCAGATCCAGCTGGAGAGAAAACCTCCACAGGGTTCCTTCTGCACAGGAACAACCTCCATCTTCTGGGAGAAATCAAAATACACATGAGCTGGAGACAATGGGATGAGCCCCAGGGCAACTCAAATGGCACAAAACCACTGGGATCCATCCCCCACTGGCTGAATGGCACAGACACAAGTCCCTCTTATGTACAAGAGAAACATAAAAGTTATGGCTACAAATGTCAATAAGAAAGAGAATGCCTTGCTATTAAAGCAAGGAGGCATTTTAGGGAGCATGAGAAAGGTAAGGATTTTATTCTGCTCTTTAAGCTTTGGAGAGATCCCCCTGTCTGTAACATGTTGAGCCCTGGGCATGCAGAGTTCATACACAATCAACAGACTTATAAAAGCAGCTGGGGTACAGTCTAATCTTGGTTAAGCTACTAATTTTCCTTTATTAAGGAATAGATGTTATTTTTCAGGAAAAGCTGGCCAGCAGAACGCTGCCCCAGCACTGCTGAGTGCCACGTGGAGTGAGGCTGCCCAAGGCACTGCTCTGTCCCCTCCCTCAGTGTCCTGCCCTTGACAAGTATTCTCCTTTTAGAGGTATTAAATCTTGGCAACATCCACCGCAGTTCCCACTTAAGCTGAAGTAAGTACATGTACAGAAGGGCTCTGTCAACATATCTGGAAAGATGTTTGGATTAACTAACAAAACCTATTTCAAATCTCAGATAATAAAATGTCCTCCTAAATCCTAATTGCAACTTTCATCTTGTGTCTTAGGCCCCGGAGCAGCTGATGTGCCGCTCCAGATCAAGTGTTTAGTTTGATAAATGCGGCTTACGGGGCTCTGGTATTGCTGACTGACAGAGTAGCTGAATAGGATCCAGCCTCCTAAAGGTGATTATCTGCCTAAAGAAGGAAGAAGATGAGCACAGGACAACCTTGTTTGTCATTTTGTGCACTTAATCAGACAAAGCTTATAATGCTAAGAGCTTCTCTATACTATCAAAAATAAAACACAAGCGGCTTTCAAATAAATTACACCACCATTTTACAGAGGGGGAAATCTGTAAGCAGGCGTTGGAGAATTATCTTTCAGTTGCTGTTTTCCAGCAGAAGAACTTGTAACTGGAACAATAAATCATATTCCCAGAGATTTTTCCTTACACTGCTGAGTTTGGAGTGGGTTGCAGCCAAACCTCACTACACAGGACACAGAAAGCAGCTTTTTTGTTTTAAACAAGGTATCCAGGTAGAGTGACTAGTTAGATAACAGGATCTGTCCTTTAGGTTAAAAAAAATAGAAATATGTTCTTTCCAGAAAAATACTCACCCACTAATACCCCTTTCTGTACTGAGATAACACCAGGGGATGTGGGCATTGCTTTGGCTTTGAGTCTGCACAAATAATAATAACAATAAATGCAAGAATAAAGCAATTCTAGTGTAAACTGGCAGAGTGGTGTATTTCTCACTTATGGATTTAATTTACACAGCATTATGTTTAAAGCAGGTCAGTGGGCAGTGTCCTGTTACACCTTCCTTTCAGTTTCTTTTATATGACAAAGAAAAGAACAATTCATTTTCATGAAGGTCTTTTGACTTCCAAAACGGAAAATTTGAGAAGGGAAAGAAAAAGAAAATTTACTCCTGCTTCTGCTTTAAGGTTAATATAAAATCCACAGTTCTGTCACCAATTTCTATATGGTAAAACATCTGTGATATTTACTTCACAGTACTTTAACAAAGAAATTAAATTAAATTTAGTTAAATACTACTATAAATACAAATGTGGTATTAAAAGCAAACTTATTCAAACTACATACAAATAAACAGCATTTTCAGTGGGGAGTTCTCCACAATTTAAATGACAAAACAAAACCTCCAAACTGAAGAAGCAATAAAGGTGCCAAAGGAACATAACTTTAATACTAGTGCTTGAAAAAATTACAGGAATCAAAATCTCAACTGAACTGTGTTCAATCCAGAAAAAAATTATACATTTAGAATTGCCAATTACTTGTTACTGGCAGCTGATGGCAACTCATGCTATTCTCAATTTTATCACAATGTAACAGCAATTCAATTCTTATTTTCATATTGAAATACAAAGTCTGCACTTGTATACAGCAAATATCTATAATTATAAATATACTTCCTACAGCAAATATTTAAGCAGCCTAAATTCTGAAGTGAAGGGCATTTTCTATAAAGGATGTGAGCAGGCTCAGTGACAGGAGCACTCACACAGTGCCAGGGCAGTGCTGACCCCAAGAACTGCACTTTTTGGCCATTGACTGATACCACAATAAACACAGTTCAGTTCCCAATCACAACATTTTCCAGCTAATTCTTTCCAGTATCACTTATTCCTAATCATTTCCTAGCTGAAAGGTTTGGATTCTCCACTCTGTCACTCCAAACAATTTCCAAGTGTCCTGTGGTCACACCTAATTCTCCATCTAAATCATTAGAAGGATAAAGTTGTTATACTTGTAATGGTATTTGTCCTACTTTGAACGTTACCAAACTGTTTTCTCTAATCCTTTAGGAAACACCATAATGAGGCTCATCTAATGCCTTCCACTAGTTAGGAAGGCAAACTCCAAGATTTAGCTCCTCAGTCTGTCTCTAAATCTTCTAAGTGAAAGATGATTTACAGTTAAGCTATGAAAAATGTGAGCACTCAAGTCTGGAAAGTCTCAGTCTGATTGCAGGGAACTTCAATCCCGAGGAGAGATTGAGGCTCCCTCACTGGAGACTGCCTGACTTAGGGAATCAGCAGCTGGTGTGAAACATTCATTAACTTACAAAAGCTTTATGGACTTGTCTGAGCTTCTATTAGGGAAAAAAAATCAGGTTTTGCACTGAAAACACTGATCTCAAAGGTGAAGCTTATAGCTTCTGTGGTGGAGATCTAAACTAAATGTTTCTCTGTCCCACTTTCGAAAATGTTATAAAATCAAATAAAACAGAAATCATTATTGTGAGAAAAAACAGAATCATCTCAATACATTAGGACAAACATTTGCAGAAATTCAAAGAGAAAGTGGGGTGGTTCTTGTTATGATGCCAAATCCCCATGCTTTGGGAACTGAATCCAAAGGGTCTGAAGAACAAAAGGATAGGACTAACCTCAGAGAAGCCATCAAACATTTATAAAGACAAGACTACATTTTGTTTAGGATTCAAAGCAAAGATTTAATAACTAATTTCACAGAGAGCAAATCAAGAGGTGAGAAGGGGAATGGGACCAATGCAATTCAATCAAAATATAAATTTATTTGTAGCAAGCTTTTGAAGGTTGATGTTCGTCTTTTGCCTTGTCAGAGTCCCTCCATCACACCCACTCCAAGCTCCATCCCCTATTAACTCAGGCTCTACTCAGCATTCCCAAACAGGCTGGAATTTACAATGCAGCTCTGCCCAGTTAAAACAGCACCAGCTGATCCAAATTAATAAAACTCAAGCCTCCAATAAACCAGTAGAAGCTGTTTTGTTTAACTGAAATTTTCATTTCATAATTAATCCCTGTGCCGGGCAAAAAAGAAAAAACTGAACCTGCAGCCAACTCAAAGGACCAGAACTGAAGAGCTGAATTTAATATATCAAGGCAAATATTGACCAAAAGATGTATTTAAAGAAATGGATTTAAAAACCTGATAAATATATAAAAGCTTTGAAGTAAAACAGCCTAGTGAATATGCAAATGACATCTCGGAAAGCAAATTTGAGGTTGATCCTAAAAACCACTCCTAATTAGAGTCAAAGAGGACTATTTCCTTGCAAAAATATTCTTCTGTCTTAAAGTTCTGTGCACTGAGCAGGAATTTTATTACCAGTTTGATGGCCCAACAATAATCACCTCGGTGTATGAGCAACTCTTTTCAGGCTGACACCACAGAATTGAAACCTCTGCTCCCCTCCTCATCCAGAATAATGAAATGGCTGGGAAAAAAAGCAGTCCCAGAAAGGAAACTTTAAAATGGTCTAGAATGCAGCTGAATGCACATCCAATGTATTTATTTCTAAAACTATTTGGAACAGCCCCAAGTTCCTCATATGGAAATGAAAATTAAAGCAAAGATGAAAGCATGCAAGTTTAGTGCCCATTTTGCTTTTCTCCTAAGAACATATTCCAGCAGAAATCTGGGAAGGAGCTGTTGCCATGGCTGTTCAAAGGGGAACTCTGGGCAGTGCTGAGGGGTCTCAGGTTGAGCAGCACTGTCAGCACACCTGCTGAACCATTATTCTGCAGGTGTTTATTATATTATTCATGTTCACCTGGGCAATCAGAGTCTGGGGCTGCAGCTCCCTGCCAGGCCAGCACTGCAGAGGTGATCTGTAAAGGTTATTTCAGCAGCTCCTTTTCACCTGACTGAGGGGCTGCTCTGGGCTTTTGTCTGTTCTGCTGTGCTGATCCAAAGGAGTTATTTGCAACTTGCTATTCAGAGAAGCTGTGAGAAGCTTAATTTAACTAAAGATCAAATGGAGCACCTCCTGTGGCACTGGGTGTGCCCCAGAACTGGCAGCTGGGCACTGTTATGTATCACTGCTTCAGCACATTGAATTTATTCCATGATCAATTCTCACAAAAAGCCCCTCCAGTGCTCAGGGTGTTCTCAAGTCCTGGTTTTATTTCTCTGAATGCAGCACTGACAGTCCCAGCCCAGGCTGATGTGTGACTCAGGCAGGGCAAAATGAACACCTCCAACAGCCCAGGGAAGCTCTGAATTGCTTAGTTGTTATTAGTTGTTATTATTCTGAAGAATATATTCAAAGTGTGCTTTGAACTTCCCTGTGCTGTGAATGGTGACCAGGAAGAACATGAAAAGAGGGGAGAGAGCAAACAAATCCCATTTTCTGACTTCCAGCTCCATTGTCCTCAGTGGTGCTTTCCCCACCTTTGCACTGGGAATAACTCCAGATTTAAGGAGAAGTTCCTTTATGCCATGAAAGGTTTGATCTCATCACAGCATTGTCAGTCTGCCCAGAACACACATCCATAAGTAATGTGCATTTATTTTATAACTATTTCTGTGATATTTCACATTTTTAGGGGGAAAAAGAATTCTGATTAAAGGTAGACACGGTATCATTGTTCTCAGTAACAACTCCAATGAGAAATAAGGTAAAACTACTGTCGAATAATAAATACAGAAGCTGCCTATGTTTGTTAGAGATTCATTTTCTCATCTCCTATCTCTGATAATACAAATTATTCCCACAACCTTCAGAGAGAGGAAGGCAAACAATATAAAATATTCACTTACAAGCAACTTATATTTTGTATTATGGTGCCACTTACAAATATTTGACTATTGTACAAAATTTTACAGGATTCTGTCCAAACATATCTGGCAAATCACTTGCTTATATTTAAAGCTACAGTGCTAATTTCATTAATGCTTAATATTCCCTGTTCTGGCTTTATACACAGAATATCAGTGATTTGGAGTTAAGTAAATAATTGCATTTCTGCAGGCATCAGAGTGAAAAATCTCAGAACCCTGGCAGGCCAGAATGCTCTGTAATACCAAAGAGAAAAACCAGTCCTATTTGAAAAAGAAATTTTAAAATCTATATTTCCATGTTGGAAATTATAAAAAACCAATTTTTTTTTCAACAGGATGATCAGCTTTTATGTTATTAATTGGCTAGAAGTTCATTTAGATACTGGGGCTGGGTGGAAATAACACCAGTGTTCTGCTGCCACCTGCAGCTGAACCAAGAGGCCTCGTTTCTTCAGCAGCAACCCAAGTGTGCCTGAAGTTATATATTATTTTCAACAATTAATATTATATATTCAGGGTTATTATCCCCAAATCTGGCAAATTTTATTATATTGCATGAGTGAAGAGAAAACTGGGGAGAAATTCAAAAGGCTGATGCACCCACTTGAGCAATTCAGGAGAATAAATGTATTAAAGCATTGAAGAGTATGAATACCTGTAAATTAAGCATGGAATATTCAATACGTGCAGAAAGAATTTCAAACTGGTCTTTATTTAATATTTAAAGTATTTTCACATGCTGCAATGCCTCCTTTTGGTCTTCCCATATGGAAACCAGGGCCAAATAAAAGTAAATATAAGAATGTACTGCTCTTCTATGTGGGCCTGACAAAAAAGGTAACACAAAAATCAAATTCTGCTTCTTCAGAGCAAGCTAATAACAAAAAATGGGTAAAGAAGTAAATCCCAAGTAAACATGCTGTGTTTAAAACCTGTAAGTGTTCAAAAATCAATGTATTCACTACTTGTTATTCTTATCATTTCTACAAGCTTTGGATCTGTTTAACCTTTCATTAATAAAACACTAAAATATTTCTGGAGCCATCACAAACATACTTGTCACAACTCCTTGTGCTTTCCTTGTCACCACAATCTATATAAATAGTTTCCTGAGACTCCAGGTCATTCCTCCAGGAATGAGGCAGCAGCAAAGATCTATTACAGCCTCCAACCACATCCTGATCCCTTTCTCTGGGTGTGTTATTTCTAAATATTTATTAACATCCAGAAGTCACCCAGCCCTGGAGCTGAAGTGACAAGTAAGACTTTACACAGCCACAGAAATTAAATGAACAACCTCCCACCCATCTTTCAGCATTGTGTAAAATGCTCCTAATTTCTCAGTAATTGGGAAAATAAACAAAGCCATTGCCAAGAAAGACTCTTAAAGCTGGAGATTAAACCAGAAACTTTCTGTAACAGATCTCCAGCTTTGAATGGTCAGTTCTGAAGGCTTAAATTCTTATGGAATTTATACAGAATGGAAGTCACTTATATACACATAGAATATATAAAGGTATTGCCTAAAGCAATGCAGATCCAAGCTATGAACAGCCAAGCAAATAAACAGGTCATACCCTGATAACTTATCACATTGCTTCTAGAAGATCTAGAAGTCAAATAAACTGGATCTCTGCTGTCATTCCCTCTTGGATTTCTGCTGTCACTCCCTCCTGGATCTCTGCTCTCATTCCATCCCAGATCCCTGCTGATATTCCCTCCCAGATCCCTGCTGTCATTCCCTCCCAGATCCCTGCTGTCACTCCATCCCAGATCTCTGCTGTCACTCCATCCTGGATATCTGCTGTCATTCCCTCTGCTGCCATTCCCTCCCAGATCCCTGCTGTCATTCCCTCCTGGATCCCTGCTGTCATTCCCTCCCAGATCCCTGCTGTCATTCCCTCCCAGATCCCTGCTGTCATTCCCTCCCAGATCCCTGCTGTCATTCCCTCCCAGATCCCTGCTGTCATTCCCTCCCAGATCCCTGCTGTCATTCCCTCCCAGATCCCTGCTGTCATTCCCTCCCAGATCCCTGCTGCCATTCCATCCCAGATCCCTGCTGTCATTCCCTCCCAGATCCCTGCTGTCACTCCCTCCCAGACCCCTGCTGCCATTCCCATGTCAGCCATGGCAAGCCCCCTGGCACAGGTTCAGTGACCAAAGTCAGCTGTATCAGTATCTCAGCACAGCTCTGGCACCAGTGAAACCAGATCCATGTTCTGTATTCCCAAATGCAGGAATTACAAAGGATCATGGGGAGCTGTGATGGGTTTGACAACACAACGCTCTAACAACAAAACCATCAGGCAACATTTGCTTATTAAATTCCAGGAGGATGCCATGGCTGGTCCTGGCACTCTCTCCCATAGCTGTTCCTATTGATTTTGCAGCTTTCCATTTTATGAAATAATACATCTCCTCTCAAAGTGTGTGTGTGTGTGTGTGAAACTCATCACTTCTGGTAATGTCATCAGCCATGAATTATTGCTGTGCTACATGGAGACTTCTTTCAGAGTTTCTTTTGGCACTTCATGTGCTCACTTCCACTTTCTGTCTGAAGCATTGCAAGATCATTAGCTAAATCTGGAATGCAATTGGAGAACATGCAGGCTGACAGAAGGATCTGAACCTTAGATTCCAGAGAGAAAAATAACTTCTCAGGCAGATACCCTCATTGCTTGAAATATCTGGCACAGTGTTCCCTGGGAAACCACTCTGGCTGAAGGCCACAGCAACTCACATGAACTCATGCTGGGTTTACTGCAAATTCTTGATAGCAAAAAAATGCACACGTCTGGTAACAATCAGGGTTGGGCATTATACCATCCTGTAATGCAATTCTGTGCAGCCAAAGAGGATAAAACTATCCTGCCCCTTCCTAGCCATGCCTGAGGAGGAATTTACCCAGGGACACTGCAAGAGCAGTAAAATTTTTCCCTCCATAAGTGAGTTTCATGTTCTGAGTCGTGCCCACAGGCTGGCAGAGAGGATCTGGGTGTTCTTACCCTGACACACACAAAAAATCCCCCAGGACTGCAGAGGGATTGTGCAACTCCTCCTTTCTCTTGGTCATTTCTTTGTATTTCCTCACATGGAACCTCTCTAAGGAGTGACCTGCTGAACAGGTCACAGAGGAGCTGCCAGTGCCAGTTTTTCCAGATCAGGTGAATACCTGGAGAGCTTGATGTGACTCCCAGTCCCAGCTGAGAAGTGCAAAGCACACTCACATCAGAGGCAGCACTACCTGGGCCCTTCATTAGGAGCTGCAGAGCTGTCAGACTGCCCAGGCCTCTCTGGGGAGGGATCTAAATGAATTATTCAGCAGAACATTGCCAAGAGAAACGGTTTTTTGATGGAAAAACAGGAAAAAAAAAAAAAAAGTTGGAACTCTAGGAAACATCAAAAAGAAATAAGAAAAAGAGCAAGGAAAAAAGAGCCTGAGCTCTCTCTGCTCAAACTGTCATGCTTGGAGCAGCCACTGGCACTTCCTGGATGGTCACTTCATGAACTAATTGGTTCATCATTTTAAAGTTGAAATGCTCTGTGCCTGGACTAGTTTTGCTTTTGTACTTTTCTAATTCCTTCATCCTTTTAGTGGCTTTAAGGCAATTCAGTGCTGACTCAGTTCATGCAGGAGAGATGCAGTTTTAGTTTGGATAGGAATTAAGAGGCTCTCCAGTAGCAGCAAGTTTTTCCTTCCTGCACAAAATGCTTTTTCCCTTTAGCACGCCATCCTTCCATTGTGCCCCTAATCAAATAAACTGATGAAAGTAAACATCTGTAATTCAGGAGGCATTTGATCACTGCATTTGAAGCCAGGGGTTCTTTTACAAGTGAGCTTGCCCTCTCCCAAGTCCTGTTGTTACAACAGACATGCTTAAACCACCTATTGTGTGTTCTCTCCATAATTCTATTTGTGGTTTTGTTCTGTCCTGGCTCCTGCTCTGTGAGCTCCTGCCTCCCCTAATCCTCTTTAAATGAATGAGACACAGTTCTGAGGCCCAGAGATCTTGTTATCAACAATTACCAATTTCTGCCTTTTTGCAACACTTAAGAAATCAAAGGTACAAAGAGGATATTAAAGATCTTTCAAATACATGAATCAATAAGTCATATTGGATTAAAAGAATTTATCAGCAACCCTTTCATAAATCTGGAAGCATTAAAACTAAGAAATATTACAGTGACCCCAGGTTAAGTACAATAAGGAACAGAGCTGATGAAACATGGCTAATGATTGTATTTGAAATACACACACACAAGGGGCTGCAAAGGCACTGGAGGTTGGCCCCCACACCATTATTTTCATTGTGCTGGTACATCATCAATGTTCCCAGCCCACAGAACAAAAGAAAGCAAAAAAACCCAAAAAAAGCCCATTTTTTGTAACAGAAAGGCTCAAGAAATTGGAGGGCCCTGCAGCCCTGCAAAGGCTGGTTCTAAAGCATTTTGGCCACTTAAAAAAAGAATATTTCCTTGCTACCAGCCCACGCCAGCTCCATTTGTGTTATTTATGAGTTTGGAATCATCAGAGAACTCCACGTTTCCAAACATTGTTTAGACAAATAGCTGGCAAGAAAAAGCAAAGTCCCCTCCCCACCATGGTTAGACCTGCAGGGAGAAGGAGGAAAGGGGTTTTATTAAAACTAAAGTAACTCTGTGGCACTTTCATAATTTTGATAACCCAGTAAGTTTTCTTTTGGTAATTCTGTAGCAAACACAGGTTAAATAACAGTAGTGTTTTATAATGCACAGTGATCAACATCAAACTTGGGGAAAAAACCCTCTCTTCAAAGGTCAAATGTTTTTAATGGTTGATTGAAATTTGAAAAATATCAGAATAATAAAAATTACATTGAATTTGGGACGCTACAAAAAGCATAAAAATTCCCTTCTATTATAAAGAGAGTCTTGTTTTTGTGTCACTTATTTGATGTCTAGAAAGTCTCATACCTTACTTAAGCTACCACCTACACCTCCATTGATTTAATTTATTTAAACAACCCACTGCAGGATTACTGAAATATATATTTGTTCCATTTCAATGAACATCTAAGCACCATGTCCCTACAATAATCATATTCATTCCAGAGATAAATATTTTACAGCAAGACCTCACTATAAAGTTAGTATATTAACTATATTCTTTATTCTTTACTCAAACTCAAGAGACAAATTAATATCCACTCTGTGCTGATACCACACATAAAAGGTACTTAATTTAATTGGAATAGCTGGTAGAGTAAAAGGAAAAAAAATATTAAAGACTGCACTGGAATACTAACACCCTTTTACAGCCCACAGTATATTTATTTCTTTGCTGCCTAACTCTGATGGGTTTATTTTCTTTTCTCTATGTAGAACCTTTACCCCTAAGTTGGATTTGAGTGATTAGAAAGAGGATGGAAATTTTTCATTGAAAGGAGCCA
The DNA here is from genome assembly GCA_013399835.1 of Leptocoma aspasia. Lineage (NCBI taxonomy): Eukaryota > Metazoa > Chordata > Aves > Passeriformes > Nectariniidae > Leptocoma > Leptocoma aspasia. Next base: position 726,412 of record VXAX01007347.1, read on the forward strand.
AATTCTGAAAGCCATTTTAACTGAATATTAATAATAATAATTTAAAAACATGGGCAGACCTGCATAAGTATTGGACAGCCTCTGTACAGGGCTTTAAGGTGACAAGAATTTAAAGATTCAGGTACCCAGACAATGTAAAGATTCAGGTACCCAGTCCAGCAGGAGCTGGACTGTGGATCTCCCCAGGTCCTTACCAACTTGAATATAGCTGTTTATGTAGCTATTTATTTAATATGTTTATATTTATCTCAGCTGTTGTTTAAAAAAGACTGGATGTGGCACTGGGTGCCATGCTTTAGTTGAGGTGTTGGGTCTCTTCCAGCCCAGTCATTCTGTGATTCTGTGAATTCTGTTTTAGGCCAGACTTAACATCCACCTGAATCCACAAGAGCATTCTTCAGAGACTGGCCAGAAGTGACCAGGAAGAGGAAAAAATCAGGACAATTATAAAGAATCATAGCCCAGATTCCAGTTTATGGATTTCCAGAGCTGGTGGGGTGTTTCTTCTCTATTAACATCTTGTTTTCAATTCTTGCAATAATTAAATCAATTCTTGTTGCAGAGCTTTTTTCCATGAGCATTTCTAATTGCTTTTGGAATCCATTTATGCACAAGGCACATGTTACAACCTGCTCCAAGGACTCTCACAATTCAATTCAACAATGCAGGAAAAGTACCAGAGTCTTTCATGTACATCAAACACTTCTCATTCATTGCTGAGCTCTTTTTTTTTCCTCATTATAAATATTTTTTTTTTGTTATTATTTTCAAACAAAGTAATCAAATATAATCAAGCTTATAATGATTCTTTTGGAACTGAGGCAGCAGTGATAAAAATGTCCTTTTCAGGTTTGTTTTTTTCTCTCCCAGGCCTCCACACAGGTCTGGCTGTAAGCAGAAGACAGCTCCAGCCAGGTGAGACATTTTATTGCTGTGTGGCCCCAGGAGGGCAGGCTCTGGACACAGAAGCTCATGGCTGTTCAGGATTTGGTATCTATGCAATTCTTACTTTGAATATATTATTTCTCACTATGACAGCTCCAGAGAAGAGAGGTTAAGAACAATACAGGGCTGCCCTCCCTTGTCTTTCAGCAGCTGTTCCTCCTCTTCTGAAGGTTTGCACTAAATTTAACTCTGCATTGTTACCAGAGCTGTCTCCTCCCAACCTTTCAACACAGTTTGGTGATCCCTCACTGAATAACTGCTCCTGTGCTCTGCTGCTGGGTACACAAGGAGAATTGGGCTCAACCTGCACAAAGATTAAGAGAGTTTGCACATGCAGAACCCTTCCAGCTCCAAGAGCAGCACAACCCCAGCAGGGCTGCCCAGGGAGCCTCTGGAATCTCTTCCAGTGAAGGTTTCTAAGGTGACAAATATCTGACAAAGATGGTGGTGTCATATTTGAGCTCATCCCAAAGCAGAAGGTCTCTGTGGTCCCATCCTTCAGTGATTTCTGTGCTTGATGGATTCTTTTCCAAATTTTGCCTTCTGTGCATTGTGCAAACAAAGCTCTGCTTCCAAAGCCCTTCATTCTCCTGCTCATGCATCAGACTGGGAAGTCTGTGCACACCAGCAAATTCTAAACATGGCTAAAGTTTTATGCAGCTCCAATAGATCACAGGATTTTTCCTTTTTTAAAGATAACACCAGATTTTTGTCTTATTCTCCTTTTAAAAGTATCTAAATACACTCCATACATTTACCATTCAGGTAGAGACCAATACACACTAGAAAGACATAAGTTTTTAAAACTTAATTCCAGAAAAAATGGCATTTCTTGGGCTTCCTTATTCTACTTGCTGAAGTTTGTTTTAAATTACTATAACTTTTACATATGAAAACATTTTTTCTATCTATACATTGAATTTTCAAATGAGATAACTCAGGAGACTCACTTTTCCTATTTTATCTTTTTTAAGAGAGCAATTAAAGTATAATACTTGCAAGGTTTGCCCCAAACCAGAAGGGTTTGATTTGGAAAATGGGAAGATTATTTCAATTACATCTGTAGAAACTGCTTTAAACTGCTTAAGAAACCTTCTTGAAATTGCCCTAATCATAATGAACACTTTTAGGTGTATTTTCAGACAACTAACAGTTATATCAAGGGGGCAAAATTGGGCACATTAAGAACAAAATGATGAACTGAACTATGAAGCTCATTGATACTTTCAACAATGCATTCAATGTTACTATAACATATTCTTAATATAATTTAAACTAAGCAGAACCCCCTGAATACCACATATAAACCTCCACTGGGAGAAATACTCAATTACTTTCTGCATGCATAATACCCCTCCATAATAATCTTCAACTTCTATAGGAAAGGGGTTGAAGTTTTTAACCAGGGATTTGGTCACACTTCATCAGTATCATATTTACATGAGCTCAGCCAAACACCAGTGAAAGTTTTACTGTCAACTTACTTTGCATGTTCTGTTATTAATCCACCCAAAGCCCATTGAGGTGCTCCCTGAGGTGCAATCAGTTCTCAAATGTTGGGGAGGGTGTTTAAAATCGAGCCTAAATGGATTTGCCAAGGTATGGAGTTTGTCCTATGGCAAGTTTCTCATGTGTAATGCAATTAAAAACATGCTGTAGGAGCAGCTCGAAAGATGACAGAGAAATAATGCAGAATATGAAATATGGGAATGCTGTGCACCTGTATGATCTCTACACATTTATAAATACATCATAAAAACATATAAATCCTATCTACAGACAAATCAGACAAGTCCTAAGGGATTTAGACACCCTATAGATAAAAGATACAACGGGCAATACAAGCATTTTAAGTCCATGTGCCTTTACAAGTATTTAATGTATATTTCTATATAGCAACAGCAATTTTTAGTTCTTTAACAATTACAAATAACTGCTGTGTATATGGGAATTTAAGGTCCAAAAAGTAAGTGAATATGAACTATTCTTGAAGTTAGTCACATAAAGCTGCACATTTTAAAGCCATAAACTTCCCAGTCTATTAGAAATAGAGCACATTTGTATTTTAAGAGGTTTTCCAAGTGCAAGTGTGATTTACATTGTTCAGACACTTCCAGTTATTATTCATTTCCATGAAGGAATGCCCAGGAGAATGCCTTGGAATGATTCATCTTAGACTTGCACCAGTTCTGTACTTTCTGTTTACACCTGTGTCTGTGGCAGAGGTTTTGGTCAGGTTTTTGTGGCTTTTTTTTCCCCAGAGCTATTTTTTCCCTCTGAACCACCTCAACAAGCACCATACCCCTTATTTTATAAATACTGCCATCCTTAGAGAATATTCAAAATGTTCTATGTGTTAGCTCTAAAAAAAAAATCCATATAGTAGTCAAGAACTATCAAGGTCATTTCCTTTAGATGAGTTATGTTTTGTCTGGATTTTTCAATTTTTTTCCTCTGGCAACATATGGCCAATCAGAATAAGAAAATCCCATCTGTTTGCAATTGGTTTCAGCTACCATGCTTTAGTCTGCTGGTAATATTTTGAATTCTAAGCTAAGTAGGTCTTAAGCTGAGATTTTTTTTTAAACAGATCTCTACAAAGGAGAAGATTCCAAACTAGGTTTAAATCAACAGCAAATACTTTGAGAAATAATTTTGATTTTTTATTCTATATTATTATCAGAATAAAAGCATTTCTAGAGCTGTAGTTCTTAAAGATAAAAGCACAGGAAGTGACAGCCCCACTTAGAGTGTTTTTAATATTTATATAGAGCCCAGTAGAGCATTATTGTGCTGAGATGAATAATTGTGTGGAGTTCTGATTTAAAGCACCAGTTGATAACAAAGCCTGGCTGCTGCCATTGGAACCAACACTGGACTTGTCCAACCAGCTTGGAGTGAAGTTCCTCTCCCATCATCTCTTCCTGCTAAACAAACACCTGGGTGGGGAAAGCAGCTGATGAACCAGGGCTGCAAGCCCAGGCTACATTTATTTTTGCTGGATTATTTCTAATCCACACCATTCCTCCTTTCTAAAACTCTGCCATTGAGATATCCTTGCAAGTGTTCACATCACCACTTTTAAAGCAGCAAGACCCCTTTTGAGAAACCCAGCCCAAATGGCCATGAAATGATCAAATGGCATCTTGAATTTACAAAAAAAGAGAGCAATATTTACTGTAGTGAAGTTTTTATTCACTACAGCGTGCTGCACCAGATGCTATGAGAGGTGACTTAGGAGATTTTCCTACTTGATTGAATGTGCAACTTGGTTTAGGAGATTTTCCTACTTCTGAATGTGCAACTTGGTTTAGTTGATGCTTAGCATCAGAAGACAAGGAAATCTTGCAGATTAGTGTCTGATAAGGGAGTAAATAAACCCTACACCAAACAGAAATAATAATCTCAGCATTTCAGTTATTAAACCTACTGTGCATCAAATCATCTCAGCAGTGCCTACGAGGAAAACTTTGGAGAATAAACACCTGATAAATCATCCATGCAGAGACACAGTTAAATACAAACTCATACAATGTCCACAAGCAAATGAAAATTTCAGGGCAGATTTATTAGCTTGTGGATGTTCTTAATTACTTGAAAAACTATAGGCTTACTACCAATGGTAATAGCAATCTGTAATAAGACCCTAAATCTTCCAAAAGAAAGACTTTGCTTATTGAAGAAAAGGTTTCATTTTCTCTCTCCTTTTATTCTTCAGTCTTGGAACACAAAGCAAATATCTGGTGGGCCAGGGCAGTGGGCCCTGCAGCAGCTCTGTTATCCTGTCACTCCCAACAAGGCTTCCTATAAGTATGGACTCAGAGATGCAAAGCAGAGGGCAGAGCAGGGGCTGATTTATTGCATTCAATTATTTTTGTTTAAAAGTTTCCTCTGGGGCACAAGCACGTAATATATTGTACTTTCCATTACCTGGTGCAAATGTAAAACATACCTGAAAAACACATTTCATGCTTATAACATATTAAAACAACAAGTAAGATGTCATGGCATGAGTTTGATAGATTAACTGCCACTTACTGATGTTGTACTATATTAGTTAACAGCAAATTAATATCATCAGGCATATTTCCTCTTTTATACCTAAAAAATATTAGTATGGAACCAGAGAGTCCCATAAATTCTTATCACTCAGTTCTAGAAGAGGCCTTTTAATCTAATTTGGGACAAGATAAGCAGCAGATTCTCCATTTGTTTACAAATCTGTTACTCATTCAAACCCTTTTCTACCTCACCTATCGTTTGCTAATTAGAAAATTTTTATCCTAAAAGCCCAAAAACCTGCACAGGCATCCCCATGGGTTTTTCACCATGATTCTACCTGATGATACACACACTCCTGGACTTCAGGAAGCAGCTCTTAAAGAGCATTTCAACAATTTGTCCAGAGGTTCCCATAACTGTCCCTGCCATGGGACGTGGTCAGGACCTTTTGTCACACACTGATCTACACCAGGGGACAAAGGCTGATGTAAGGGAGTCTTTAAACCTCAACCACCACAAGCTTTTAGAATTCTCTAAGTATGGCATAGAGAATGCTAAACCATTTTAAAAGAAATCAAGAGTAGATACAAAAGCCATAGAACAGAGGCAGACTCAGGCTATGTTTTGAATTTTTAGGTCTAGTAGGCTACTTGTGGTTTAATATGGAGTGCACAGAGGAAGAAACTGTTAAAGGTTACATTCCAAGTTTTTTCTTTAGCATGCCATGAAGCATCAAAACAATTGGTATTTGTGTTCTTGTGCAGTCAGAACATCCCTGCTTCCAGCTCCTTTCCAAACCACCTTCACAGGGCTCTGCTGCAGATTAAGTTGTGACAATTTAAACCCAGCACAGCTGAGATTTGTGTCACTGAACCAGAGTCATGAAGGGAGAGTCAGCCTCCAGTTCAGTGATGACAAACGAGCTCTAAAGGCTGACATTCCCAGCTTCTGCCAAAAAGAAAAGCAAGAGCATCTTTAATGAGTAGCAATCAACTGCAATCAAAGCAAAGAACTGGTTGAGAACCCTCCCGTGAGAGGAGCAGGGCTGTGTTAATACACTGAAATATCAGCTATAAAGTAGAGAAGGAGCTCTAAAGAAGAGCTTGGCTGATGCCCAGAGCCAGCTGGCACAACTGGAAGTGCAGAAAACAAAGCTTTGAAGGATCAAGATTCAGCTTATTCTAAAAATATTAATAATAAGATGATAAATAGAGGAGAAGAGAAAAATTAGTTACATTATTTTGGGCTATAAAGCCAAATGCTGAAGTAAGTAAACATGGATCTCTATTAAATCCTTATCTTCATATTTTCCAGACCCAGCCCATAAAGAAGTAAAGAGTGGAGGAAGTGGGTTCAACTAATTAAAAGAGAGGCAATAGAGGAGTGCAGCTGTTCCTGCTTAAGCACAGCTTCAGAAAACTTTGTGCAGTTTTGCAGCCTTGATCTCCAGGCATTTCACCCTGGTTTCCTTCAGAAGAGGATGAAGACCTTGAATAATGCTGTGGAACACAGCTGACCTTTCATCCAGAGTATCTTTTGTGGGTTTTGTTTTGTTTATTAGGAAAATGCTTTTTTTAAAAGAATTTTTGGGAGGATAAAACCCTGGTATATAATAAAATATAGAATTAGAAAGCGAAAGTGTTCTGGTAAAATTTTATTTTAATATTTCGAGTGCTAAGCTAAAACTGGAATATAGATCATATTGCATTTAGATTGTTTCAAACAATAAAAAAGAATGACTGGGCCTGGTTTATTTAGAATCTAAGGAGTGTTCTCAATGCAAAGGGGGAAGGAAAAAGTTCTGTGCTGGAATCCTAAAAGAGCAAGCATCAAAAAACTAGTGAAATGTGCAGCCCAGTGAAAGGTTCAGCATCTAATGATAAAAGCACAGCAGTGGTTCAAAAGCAAACAAATCCTGCTAGAATGAAAAATCAATGAGCTTTGAGAAATGGTGACAATGAAAAGGTCCCTCTCCCTGTGAGACCAAATGGAGAAGCCCCATTAGCAGAGCAGCCATCTGCCTTCTCCTGCTCCCCACGTCCTGTACCACCACCCAGGCTACTTTCTCCTTCATCAATACAAGGCCATGCACAGTGGAGCAAACAGGCCCAAAATTGAAGGAAAAAAGAAAAATAAATGATCGGGGGTGACACAGAAAGGTGCCAGAAATCAGCCCTTAAAACCAAGCCCAAGCCAAGCCAGGCCAGGGTTTGGGAGGCAGGGAAAGGATCCCTTGGTGCACAGAATCCCTCCAGTGCCAGGGAAGGGATGAATCCATGAGCCTGAGGCACATCCCACGGAGAAAACTGATTATTCACACACACACAGATTAAATATTGCTATAAATTCTTTTGCAAGGTTATCCCACACAGCAGTGGGCTAAAGGTTTATGGCAGCCAATGTCAAACAAATGTGATTTCCCTGAATGCAGCTGAATAAACCTGGAGGTGAAGGACAAATTTGGATTATTGATAAGTGTCTCTGACTTGTCCCCTTTGATAACTCTCCAGTGTCTTTCCAGCCAGGCTAAATATTTCTAAAACAATGGCTGCAACACAAACTGTGAGGGAAGAAATTTTACAAGAGACACCACCTAACAAAGTGCAGTAGATAACACAAGTTTAAAAGACAACAGGAGTAAAAATTCCACTCTCTTGAAGAGAAAATTGGCTCTGACTCATTCCCTGAAGGTGACATTCATAACAAAACCCAAAGCAACAAGTGGTTTATATTTGGGGTCTGTTTTATCAGCTGATAGTTGAAATCTGACTGTGAGAAAGGCAACATTCTGCTTCTATTCATGGCAGCTCTCCTGTTGCTTTGCATGACTCTCAAAGCAACAAAATAGTTGGGAAATAGATTCTAAAAAGTTCAAGAACTACTCATTAACAGTCAGACATCTGCGCTTCCCAAACCACCCAAAACAAAGCCTGGCTCTTAATCCCAGTGGATCATGTGGACAGCAGACTGTGGGGGAATGCAAGGAGTGTTTTGGCTACAGCACTAATTCTTTGCAGTGAATAAATACATTTGCCTAAAAAGTAATGCAAAACACACATATTCCTTTCCAAATTCCCCAAGTGCCTCGTCTGCCTTTCCCCATGCTTTCTGAGGGGCTCTGTTCAATGGACAAACACTGCTCCAATTCAGCTAATTAAGAGGATGTGCCAGTTCTTTACCCCTGGAGTCCAGATCTGTTTCTCTTCAACCAACTCTGCTCTTCAATAAAAGTTTACTCAAAGTATAGCACGAGCAGAGCAGCTTTATACAATGGCTCTCCCATTTATGACATGAGAAAATCATTTTCTCTATTACTATAAACTCTAATGATTCATTTGAAACCAGTGAAACAGGGGTTGAGCTGCCTTGATGAACTTACACATCCATGGTGGATTCATCTTTTAAAAAGCATAAATAGCACAATGCATCAGAAAAATCCAAACCAAATCATTCCCTAGCTTGTGGCTTTATGAGTTACAATAAAAACATCCTTTATTTATTTCTTTTTCCACCCATAAATATCAGAGAATGTTAAAATTTGGCATGGAATCTATCTGCACCTCAGTGTTGTGCACTGATAAAAGAGATGGCAATAATTTAAGAGATAACAACACCTGCTTGTGCCCCAGGGGAATGAGGTGTAAGCTCTTGGTGGGGTGGTTCAAACAAAATAACATTTACCCCAAAAACCCCACCCCAAACTACTCTGCAAACTACATATTTCTTACTTTCAGAAAGAATGCACAGGACTATCGTGGCTTACTGAGATTTCTCAGATGATTTCCAAATGTTTCATTACTACAGAGTATGGGATACAATTTCTGATCCATATGCTTAAAAGAACAAATCTAACAGAGAAACTTAATCTGAGCTAGACTTGGCAAATTTTCCAGAAAAAAAAAAAAGGGGAAAAAAAAAAAAAAAAAAAGAAGTAGAATGATGTTTTGGAAGCTGCTCAAACAAAAGCCAAAATGGAAATATGCTTCTTTCAACCATACCCTGGGCTGCTGTTAAAAATAAGAGGGACACTTAGAGTTTCCACAAGTGTGAACTGCAGCTGAGGTTTATAAAATAGAAAGCTTCGATGTCAAAACTGCCCAAGAACAGTTCTTTACTTTTATCTTAAGCTAAAGCCACCATTCTCTACACTGTATTAACAAAAAAAAAATACAAGAGGTCTTGCACATACATGGAAGTTTCCAGATCAATTAGAAGGAAAACATCCATTTTTTAATATTATGCTTTAAAAATAACCTACAGAAGCATGTAGATGGCAGAAGAGTGAGACAGTCCCCTGCTCAGTAATAATGCAGACTATTTAAACTTTAACCCGACCATTTCAGAGCACCTTATGAGCACAGGCTAAACTTCCAGAGGTTTTTCTCACCTCCAAACTGAGAAACTGTAGGGCAGAGAGCTCCAATCTGCTTGGAGTCACGTAGGATTTATGTGAATTCAAATGTGCTGAGGTATTGCTTTATCTGATAGCCTTGTTCCTCCCCTGAAGAAAGACAAGGCTAAATCTTTGTACAGCCACACATCTCTCTATAAACACCAGGAAAATTTCAAATCTTAGCCAATTCCTTTTTATTATTATTATTTCAAGCCATTCAGAGAGGAGAAAGAACCAAATTTATGTTTGGCTTCACTTACTTCTGGGAAAGAATTTGGCCAAATGTTTGTATTCCATCAAGAGGAAGAAACTATGAACTTCAACAATAAAAATAACCAATACCATATACAAATTACATATGGAAGAATGGTGGTAATTGTCTGTCTTTTCACCCCCCTATCTTATATTATTGCTGTATGGTTGCAATTTAAGAAGTAGAAAAGCTCCCAAAGTAGAAATCCTACAGTGAGCAAGCCAGACAGAACTACTACAGGGAGTATCCCTGCATACCACAGGCTGTGTGGAGTTTAATTATGTAAATCTAGAATACCATATTCACATTAAATAAATCAATTTTATTCTAATTTCCTAGCAAGGAGGAAAGGCTCAAAGAACCCAGAGGTATCAGAGCTAGAAAACATCTGCAACAAATCTAATTCTTTTATTCTGCTACAGCCACTTGGCTCCCAAAGTGTGAAAAATGGCTATCACTTAGTAAAGCTGGTGTCCAACTACTTGAAAGCACACTCACTTTGAGAATAAAAGTTAAATTACAAATGTTCTTACCTTGATTGGAGATTTACATTTTATAATAGCACAGAAATTTATAGGAAGGGAGAGTTCAGTATATTAAATTTATGATGAGTTTAGATGCTTTAACTTCACCTCGATTTTAATTACGTAACAAGATACCTAAGTACAATTTTAAAAAAAGACCTACAATCATTAATATAGACATTTAGACTCCTGTCAGTGAATTGTGGAGCTTTTAATTTCCCTGTGCATGACTGCAATGCTGGTTTGAATTCAGCCCCACAATGGCCAAGACATTTCCCAGAGTGATAACAAAGAGGGGTTTTGTTACGGCTGCTGCAGGGGTCAGTGGCAGCTGCACCCTGGGCCTGCCATAATCACTATAAAATACTGGCCTGCAACAATGGCTGCTCATTGGAATATCAAACAATTGGAATGTTGAAGCTGGAATTTCAGCAGCTGCTACTGGACGTTTTCCATAGCTTTGAAGCATCAGCTATCAGCGTGCTCATTTTCTGAGCTTCCCATCCCAGATCTCATTTTACTGATAAAAAACATTTGTGGGATTGTACCACGAGTCAGATGCCTGATATAAACCAGTAGAAAAATAATCCCACAGAAATGGCAATATTCTTAATCCAAACCACTCCAGAGATGCATTTTGCAGGGCAGTTTCTCCAGGAGTTGCCCTGGTGGAGCAGAGGAAGAGCCTGAAGCACGGATGAGACGGGAGAAGGGAAGGGGCAGAACCTTTCCAGCTCAGCTTTCCTTCCAAGCCAGTTCCATCTGCAAAGATACCTGAGTTTATTTAAGCCAAACTTTATTTTTGCACCAGGAAGCAAGTAAAATGATTGCATTTTGCCACTCACAGCTTCAGTGAGCACTGGCCTTGGCTGATGAAAGATCACTTGATTATCAGCACCAGGCAGACAATAAATCACAGTGCTGTGGCTGTCTCAGCACTTTGTTATTCATACACATTGGACCAGCCTAATACCAGGTTTGTTCCTGTATTTTTAAATCTCTCTCTCTCCTTAAAGAATATTTAATGAAATTATTACATATTTTTTAAAGCAAATTTCAGTATAGTGAAATTCAGATAATTCTGCTAAGTTAGAGGTCAGGCTTTTTCTGGCAGGCATGAGCAGGGAGGAGCACTGGTAACTGCAGGACAGGATTCAGAGCCTGACATTTATTTCTCACTCAAAAGGATTTAGTTTCACTTAAATATAGCCCTCAGGGAATTAAAGAATAAAATATTCAGTCCCTGACACCTAAGAGCTCTCAGCCTTCCCAGAGAACAGTGTAAGCATGGATGTGATCAAAAATACACAGCAGAGTTTGCAAACACACACAGAGTCATTTACTAAAACACTGTTCAGCTTCTTCCCAGAGTTATAAATTCATTTTTTTCTTCTTTAATAAGGCTTCAGCAAGCAATATTCCCAGAGAGTTGAAAACAGCACTGATCTCAGCAAGGACCTACTGACAGAGACAGGAGGAACAAACACATTTTGGCTGAGTGAAAAGAAGCATATTCAGTGCCAAGCACAAGGAAAGCAATTCAGACAGATAATTCCTGGGAGACAAATGATTCTGGCACCAGCAGAAAGAAGCAACATGAAAAACCTTTTCCAAGGTCATCTCTGGATGCACACCATCAGAAGGGGAAAGCAGACTCATGGAAAATATTTAATCCATTGACACAAACTCAGGTGAATTCCAATATTCCCCGGCCATCAGAACATTATTTCTTGGAAATCCTCAACAAGCAAGTGCTCAGGAGTTGATGTGTGGGTCACAGCCTTTCACATGAAATACAATCACACACTGAAAAGAACAGTTCTATTTCAATTAATTAAAATTGGTAACTAAACAGATCAGTTAAAGTAACAGGGAAAGACAAAATGCAGAGCAGGAAAAGAACAGGAAAATACAAATTGTGAAGGAAAAGGAAAATTGTCCAAAGGAAATGTGGACATGAGTCCTTTGCAGCCTGATTTGACAACTGGCTGCAATGCTTGTGAGTGCTGCTTTAGAGAGGAGTTTATCTGCACTGGTGTTGCATTACAGAAAAACATCAGTGTGCAATAGCAGCACTGAAAATTGAGAAAGAAAATGATGATCATGGCTGCAGAACCTCTACATTAATAGTACAGCTGAGTCTGTTCATAGCAATATATTCAGTTCAAATAATGTGAGTAAATACTTATTTCTGCAACTATTTTCAATTTTTGTCTGTCAAGTGATTTATCAAGTCAACATCCATGCCCAAAATTAAACAGTGCAGTAAAGAGAATTTGGTTTCCACAGAACAATTTCATTTTGATTTTTTGAAACTGTAATATAGGTCTGTGCTTCAGAAATACTCAGTAATGATCTGTGTGAAATGTTTAAAGAATATTTTACAGCTCACATGCTCCATTTATTTTAACTTAAATTGTATGAAGCCACCACCACATTTACCTGGTGGTATCAGCTGACACAAGCAACTGTGTAACATCAACCAAATGCAGGCATTTAAAATTAAAATTATTTAATGCAAGTAATGTCAGATGAGTGTTATTCTCCCCCTAACCCTCCAAGATACCTGTTTCAGTGCTCACATACAACAAATAACTGCCAGTCACGCTTTGCCTCAGAAACAGCCACGCTTTCATTTAATTTAGATTGTTAACAAAAGCAACACCAGGAAAACCCAAGCTGATGTCATGGTTTTCATGGCATCTTTTTGACAACAAAGCCTGGATCCAAGATCTGACCACTCACAATTTCTAAACCAGATTATAAAGCTAAATCCATGCAAACCCTTAATGGATCAGGATTTTATATCCAGCGCTGCAAAAACTTTGGTTGTGGCCAAGTCTTATCAGCTCTGGTGGCAGGCAGATTACAGGAGCTGTGCCATGGATCAGGGGGAGGCACTCCCAGCTTAAACCAATTACACACTTAGCACAAAGTTGTCAAACTGCAGAGCCATGCCAAAGCCTGACATGTAATTTCTGTAATGCTGACAAATTTTAAGGAGAATTACATTGAATGGAGAGCCTGGCAGAATGTATGGGGGAACGAGCAGTGTTTGGAAATCCAGATTTTGGTGCTGTGTAAATGAGGGATCCACATTAACTCAAGCTGTACCACTGCAGAATCTACTGGGTTTTTAGCAGAAGTCCAGGGTTCAAACTCCCCTGCATCTATTCATGGGCAGACAGATCTATTAAATTATTTGCCAGCTGGGAGTCATTTCTTTTACAATAAGCAGAGGAGTGAGAGGTAACTACAAAGCAATCCAGAGCTGTCCTAATTACTCCTTCCAGGCAGGAAAATGTGTGATAAAATGCATGTTTTGTGATTCCCTTCCCCTTTACTTGCTTCAACACTGTTAACCTGTAGCTTCTGATGGCCTTCCACAGTGCTCTCAAACCTGGTGCAAAACCCTGAGACAGACAATCACTGTACAATTTAAGGCACATAATTAGCAATTATTTCATGCACACTTCACAATAATAATCTGTTACGTACTAAGGGGAAAGAAACATTAATGAGCTACTTCTGGTGCCTCTCTGTGTACTGTGTTTGCATAATAATGAGGCCCAATCTGCTGGAAAACACAGAAAGGACAAATTAATAAGGTGGTCATTTTTGTCTAATGATGCTTAATACAGTTGGAGCAATCTGCTCGAGACAAAAGACGGGCACTCAGACATAGCCGATTATGCATTCGCGTGGCAGCTGAAATCTTTATTAAACAGAATGATGAATCTGATTAACATGTGATAACAAATATACAGTCTGGGAGCAGGGCCCTGGCACCTCCCCAGCTCCTCTCCAGCCCCTCCGAGGGGAGGCTTTACTCAGATTGAGGTCAGACTGGAATTCCCCATAGGCGCATTAAGATAAAAGTTTGCCAAATGTGGTAACGTGATGAACAAAACAATATCCTGTTATATAAAAGCTACTGTCTCAACAGCTGACTGTCTAATCAGTGATAGCAACAACTCCTTAATAAGTTTAAATTTTTAATTGTGGGTTTCGTTCGCCTTTTAATATATTGGAGGGTGGTTTAGTACATTAGCTAAGCTACATCTTAAAGCAACCCTATATTTGTGCCTATATTCTTTCTCATTCCAAAGTACTGCCTTCTATTCCATTTCACAAGCATAATTCTATTCCCAAAAAGGAATATACAATTATTTAGGGTGTTTTAAGCAATACAAAAAAAAAAATTGTATGCCACTGATTTCATGTTAATGGAACCTATTTCTAGGTCAATTCTAGGAATTTCTAGGTCAATGGGGAACACAGGATTCAATTGAATTTGTAGAAATGTAGCAATAAATTTAAAAATCTAATTTTCAATAGAAATAATTGATTAAAAAGGAGGTTAAAAAAAGAAGCAATTTGTTAATCCCACCTTAAATTTAAGTCATGAAAATACAGCATTGCCTCTTTAAAGAGTGACCAAATCTAGGAGTAAATAACAGCTCTTAAATCCAGGGATTCTATTTTAAGCTTGCTTTGCTGGAGCAATGTGATTTCTATTAAATGAACAATTCCTTGCCTTCCAGAACCAACTGTACTTGATTTACAGTCAGCACATGACATGGAGCAATTTAAGATGACACACGATACCTCATGCCAATGAACATGATTTACCACAGGGTGGGCAGCAGTAGGAACTCTAATGTTGATTTTATCTCCACAAATATATTGCTCAGCAACAGCAGGAGCTTGGATTCAAGAGTATAGAACTGGGAGCTAAGACTGACTGAATCACAGCTTCTTCACTTCAATGCATCTGTGTTTGCTCTGGTAAATGATAGCACATCATAAATCATCATTTTCAACTCCTTGGACTCATTCTGTGTGCCTTCATTTACATGACTATATTCCCAATTACAAGACAACAACAACCAGTGGATTTAAAGCAAGGAGGTGATAAAATTAAAGCTGTATTTCCTTCTAGCATCATACATCCCCAGTCTATCCTACCTTTGTAAAAAAAATCATTATTTTCACACTCAAAAAAAAAAGAAAAAAAAATATATATAGTGGTTTCCTTCTTCAGCCCCTCAAATCCCACATTCAAGTCACCTGGCACATTCATCTACCCCTAAGCCATGGTTAGGTCCAAAGCAGGGATGGACAATGGTTTCCCAGCTCTGTGGAAGAGGATGGGATATTTTTCCCCCAAGCCTCTCCTGAAACCAAGCCACGCATTAAGAGATGAGCTGTGTCTGTCCCAAAGGCACGAGCTCCCACAATGACTCCCCAAAGCCAGGGCTGGGGGCTGAGCCTCCTGCAGGCCTCCAAGGTCCTGAGGTTTCTTTCTGGTGGGTCCAGAAAGAATAACAGGGAAGAATGGGAAAGGAAGAGACTCATTCAGAAAATCTGCTGGAGTATTTTTAGCTAAAAAACCCCAGAAGTTTAGTCTATAGGAGGGCTGAGAAGAAATCACTGGGTTTTAAGTTTTTACATTTTTAAGCTAAACCCAGCTGAGCCCATATTTACACCTGATGGGATGGAAGAGCCACAAAAAGACAGTTCAGAAGATAAAACAAAAAATCAACTCATTCTACCTCTGAGGATCCCTTTATTTCATATTCTGCCAGTATAAACTCCCTCAGTGTAACATTTCATTATGTTTGACACAAAAAGAATGCTAGAAATGCCATGAAACCTTCCTGGTGGTGTTTGAAATCCCAAAATTCATGGCAAATAATGCTTCACAAACCCTGACCCATCACCACACTGCCACACTCTGCATTTCAACCAGCTTGGACAGCTGATAATGACACACACAGGCCAAAATATAAGGATCATATTCAGCTTTTGGCAAAGATTCAGGCTCAAAAATCTCCCATTAAGCTCAACTGTATTTATATCCATGGAATAAATGAAGGAAAATGCAGGGAAGGCAGAGGTGTCCTGGGCTTACCTGCACAGGTCACTCAGGATGGAACCTCCACTTTTAAGGGAAAAATACAGGATTTTGTCATCTAAATTTCAAAAGGTCCTATTGGGAATTCAGTTTGCTCACACTGAAATACAATACCTATAAATAAATTTCTTTCTGTTGACTCCACTAAACCATGTCCATGTTCATCCTTCAGGGGCTGATTAACTTCTTTTTTTTTAGTGCCAAAACTAACATAAAACTACATGTCTGAAAATTCAAGTCTACAGCACTGTGTAAATATGTTTTGTTCTGGTTTTCCTTTCATGAAAGACATGGATGGCTGCTATTTTCCCATCCCTTTTCAGATGTAATACTACAGACATTGCAACAAATTAGGTACAGACAAATTTATTCAGTGACCTGAACTCAGTTCTCAACTATCATTTCAAATCTCTGTGGTAAAAACCAGATAAATCATATAAGATTATCTAGGTAAATATTCATTCTACCTTTTACAAAAAGAGCATTTTTGTATTTCCTGTACAAATCGTTCCATGATCATTTTATTATACAAAATAAACTGATCTGACTTACCCATGAGTGCACTTTATTACTGAAATGAGTAACCTCAGCTCCTATCAAAGGACTTGGAGAAATGGACTGAAGGACACAGCTCCTGCACTGCAAGTAACTTGTCAGAGAAGATTCCTTCTCATTCCAAATAGCATTTAAAGATAAACTGCCATTCAGGTCTTTCAAAAAGAAAGAAAAAGTGGTTTATATAGGAATCAAGAGAGATTTTTAAAAGAGATAAAATTGATTTTATCAGTTGCATTTCAAACATTTCAAAATGTCAGAAAGATGGTAAAGAACAGTCAGTAATCCCTCCTAAAAATGAGTCCTTGTGGCAAAACGCCATCCCATTAACTGTGCCAGCCTAACACCACTGGATGGGCAACAGAATTGCCCACATGTGAAATAAAATACTTTATTTTTGCTCTCTGTCACCTGAAGAACCCAAGGGCTGCCCATTGCATGGGCTGCCAGCTGGATTCCTGTCAAACACAGCAGCTCTGCTTTAAGCACAGGCTTCACGTGGCCAGTTCATGGATTTGAACTGTAAGAAATGGAAAGGATTCTGTTCTCATCATCCTTTTCTTTTATTCTTCATCAGGGTATTATGAAAGGACTCAATAAATCTGGGAGTGCAGGGGACACTGGAGCTGATCTTCAGTGTTTGTGCAGAGATTTGAGGAAGGAAAATCTCACCAGGAGCTTCCCAAAAGGTCCAAGGGAGGGGTGTGAATGGTATTTAACTTAATTTAAAAAGGGTTTGACAAGTGTTAGCTGGTATTTATCAGTAAGAATTTACCTTTCACTGGCATCTGATAAACCTTCAAGGTTTCTTTGAGGTGCCCAAGACTTGCAGCATCTGAGATGACCAACATCACATTATCTTCTTCTGAAATGGCCTCTAGTTTACACTTACAATTGTTAATGGATTCTTTACTTCTTATATTGGCATTTCTGAAGAGTTTCCAGATTACTTGCAGCTCACTATTACCGTGGCAAGCTTTTCTCAAAATTCCTATAATTTAAAAAGTGGGGTGTAAGACTTATATACACACATGGTTTTGAATACAGTACTGTTCAACCATGCTGCAAACTTTCCACATTTACAAGATGGGAATTTAGGCCCTGATCCAATACCCACTGCAGGCACTGAAAAGACTTCTATTGCTGTAAATGGCCCTTGGAAGAAGGCCTTATTTAAAATTTTTAATGTGTCCAAAATTTACTTTTCAACAGATAATTTTCCCCTTGTTATTACTCCCAAATCGACCCGTGAGCTTGAATCCACTTTGAATAAAGCCATTTATTTTTCATTTTCAGATTTTTTAACTTTCCTCAATCAACTGGCATCTGAGATTCAGTTTAAACAACATAAAACTCCTTGCTGACAACAACCACCCTGGTAAGTGCAGACCCTCCTGTACCTCAGAATGCTTTTCCTGAGCCCTGTGGTTCCATTTCACAGGTTCTGCACCAGAGAAATGATGATACTGATCAATCCAGAGAGGGAATGAAAGGTTCCTGATGAGATTACCCAAACCTGAAAGGTTCTTTAGGGAAAACAGGGAGGCAAGAAGTGACCTGGGCCTACCCAGTGTGGACTTTTCTACCTGGCCTGGTTTTAATAGGTCCAGAATATGGAAAATCTCCCATTCTCCCTCAGGCACAGGTTTGGTTTGCTGAAGAGATTTGTTCTTTCTTGGTTTCATCAGATCCAGACTGTTAAAGCATGAAGCATCTCTAATTGTTCCTGCATGTAACTGATGGGAATATCTTGGAATTAGGTCATTGCCACAATGGCCCAGTGGCCTGAAGATGAAGCTTATTTTTAAAAAAATAGAGTTGCTGTTACTTTTATCTGCCTTTAGACATTCCCAAATTAAAGTGTCTCACAAAAACACAAAGGATTTCCAAAAGCAGCTCATCCCCACTTTGTACAAGTGCCACAACAGAATAAAAGCAAATTTACACAAGGTAGTTACACATTGAAGGATAGCAGTGTAATTATCTGCATTTGCAGTCAGACTTTTGACAGTTCCGTGCAAACATGCACTGGATTCACTGAGTTACTGTGCCGAGGTATTACCAAACTTCTCACATAAACTGGTAGCAAATTAACACCTAATCCTGAGAAGGAACAAACCCCAATGAATGGGCCACTATGCTCCAAATAATTCCTTCCAGCCTCCCATGATGGCAGGAGGAGTTGCCTTCAGTTAACTCTCAAATATCAGATTTAAGCTCAAGACAGGTCAGTGTGTCAGGATCACTGAATCAACAAAACTGCCAGAAAAAATAATTTATTTTAAATAATTGTTCTTGTCACAACTCCCTTCTCTCCCCTCAAAGGCTTTCTGCAGGACTCAGAACTCATTTATCCAGACACCAAGTCCAGTGGAGAAATGAACCAATTATTCTAAAATATTCCAACCTGGGGAAGTGAAAGGGTGGATCAGAAATCCCAGCGAAACAACTGATCTTACCCTGTGCTTTGGGCAGGATTTCAGCTCCACAGACAACACAAGAAAGTCCTTTCCTGCAAGGCTGGTTGTGTGTTTCCTTCTAACAAGGCAATGCACAAATGCATGTAAATACTGCTTTGCATATAGTAGCTATGCAGATTGAAGCATTTAAATATAAATAAAACTAAATCTATCAAAACTGCTTCAGAGAAATATAGTATTTGAAGCACTCCAAGGAGTCTGAGTTGATGTTTATCATTTATATTAGTTAATAATTCAACATACACCATGCTAAAAATGTTTAACCTTACTTGAATAGAAACACTGTCACACAAAATAGGAGGGATTTTATAGCCTGTAACACTGCAGGCTAGCAATTTGTTGGGAATTTTGCAAAGGAGCCTGGGATGGTTGGGGCCTTTGTGTTTCCCACGAGAAACAAAGCTATCTATTGAGTGTGTAAATCAGAGCTCTGCAGATCAGGAAGAAACTATTTCATTGTATTATTTCACTTGAAAAATGATATCATAAATTATTCTTAATTCCCTTGCACCTTAACACTCAGCAGCCACTCAGAACAGGGATTTCATCCATGGATGTGGTACCTTGCTCTCTCGGGAGGAGCCACTTTGCCTAAGGGCACCTTTTCTTCTGCTGCATCTCCTCTGAACTCTCAATCCTTGAATAAATCCAAGATTTTGTTATTATTTTAGGAAACAGAGATTATACTGAGCTATTCTATCAAAGTAGGAAAAGCATTTTCAATATTTTAGCCTTGACAGATGTGATAAATCCCAATAAATAATTCTAGGAAATTCAGTATATTGATTCACTTCCTTTCTAGCTGCAGGCTGGGCAGCATTTAATTCTGAGAACGACCATAAATATATTACTTCTAACATATCAAATAGCACAGTTATTAAATATAAAGACAAATTAAGAATGAATTACACCAAAAGAAACTGTCCACCCCTTACCTTCCAAGCCCAGCAGAACACAAAGGAGTTTTATCCATCTGTTGATTTGAGTTTTTAGAGGACAGAAATTTTTTCAAGAAATCATAGTACCAAGTGCTGACATTTCAATAGATATTTTAGAAATAATGGTTAATTTGATATCAAGTTTAAATGAGTGTGATTTGACACAGAGCAGGCCTTGCCTTGAAGGATTTCTGATCAAAAGAAGAGGCACCACAAGCTCAAGAAAGGAACAATCTGCTCCAGATAAGGAAAAGGAGATGGATTTTCTTCTTTTTTTTTTTTGACTGTTATGGATTTAAAGACAGACAAATCTCCTGAAAGACAAATAAGAGGGTGTGGGCCACTGGATGAGCAGACAAGTCACAAAGCTTAAGTGACTTCTGTGATCTGTTCAGACACACAAAATTGCACAAAGTGGTTTGGTGCAGAAGATTTGCTTTAGGAAAACTGAGGATCAAGACTCCTGAGGATCAAGGCCATGGATTCTGGGGAATGTGGCTGCAAAGCACCTGCCAGGACAGCTCCAGAGGCCAGGTACCAACAGTAACTTCAGCACTATTTAAATAAAATTTAACAGTATTTCTCTTTAGATGTGTCAGAGGTTTTCAATACTGGAATTTCTGCCCTATTAACTAACCCAAACCCATCAGTGAAATCCAGGACACCTAAAGCAAGGGAACTTGATCATCAATATTGCAAAAATTGAACCAAAAGCCTTCTGCCAAATACTGCCAGTTAAAGAAATTCAAGTGTTCTTCCCATCCTTGCAAATAGTGTCCAATTTCATAAAGAAGAATTCATTTTGTAAAGAAAGGGCACAATTTAAATCCTGTTGATATGAGCATGTTCACAGCTCTGTAGAGATGGACTCAAAATGTTATTTAGATGAACTTCTATGGAAAATGACCAGTTAATAATTTCATTTCTACTCTCAAACAAAAAGTATCAATACCTATGAACCAATCTTTAGATTGCAAAAATCCTGCATCTTCACATGAATGTAGGATGCCAATGAACAATCTTTTCTTGAAAAGTCATTATGTTTTATTACAGAAAAATCCTGGCTGTTTTCATTGCAGAAAATGAAAGAAACATTAAAATACTTAAAAAAAAAACAGTCCGGGCAAGATTCAAAGACCTTTGTGTACAATTTACATTTTATACGTTACATGCAAAAAGTGCTTGTAGGACATACAAATGAGAACAGGTTTTGACATGAATAAACACAGAATCCAACCAACAGAAGTTAGATCCTCTCACAAAAGGAAATTTAAAGAAACCTTGAATTTTTCTCTGAAGAAGCTTCTCATCTTCATCAAATATCCAAATGTGCACAGCTCCTGCTGGACATTTTGATGTAAGAAATTGGAAGGAATCAAAGTGCTGGAGAATACACCTGTTTTGGTATTTAGGCTCAATCTATCTATGACTTGATCTGCAGAGATACTGTTCTACATGTTTTACTAAAAAAACCCCAATCTAACAAATGCAGAAAACCATAATTTGGTTATATGGGTGTTTGGCTTTCTGAGGAAAAACCCAATTATTTGACTGTATTTAATGGTGGATTAATTAAATCTGTAATGGACAAACCAATAATTCCAAGTCAGATCCTACTTGGGTTTCTATTCAGAATTTCCAGACATGATGTCCTTTAGCTATGAAGTCAGGATGAAGAATCTCCATTTTACCTCTAGAAAACTGCACATAGCAAAACTCTCCCAAGTGAAAACCCCAAAAATATAACGAGAAATGGAGCCTGAGGGAAGCTTTTGTTCCATGAGGACTAGGAAGGTGCAGCTGCCCTGTGGTGTTTGGAGGGCTGCTCACCACAATTCCCACAGAAACTGTCACCAGGTGCCACTACTGCCCAGCAGAAAGGAGGACACACCTTTATTTTGGGATCTGGAAAGGCTGATTTTCCTTTTAGGGGTTTCCATCTCCTGAGATCTTCCCTGCTCTGCTCCTGCTGCAGCTGCCACCCCTACAGCATCAACTGCACTGTCCCTGCTCCTCACAACTGCCATAATTCCCTGGGGACTTCTGCCAGCCTCAGCTTTTTCAGTGCCATTCTGTGTTTCTGAGGTGTTGGTGGCACAAAGGTCAGCAGGGACTGTGGAGTCCCCACATTCCACCCAATTCCCAGTGGTACAACAGGCTGGAAGTGGGGGTTCAGTTCTCTGTTCCTCTGGCTCTGCATCATCATAGAGTTCTGGGGTGAAGTAAATGCTTTCATCCTCATCCTCATCCTCATTTAATGCTGAAGGCTGAGCTCTCCCTGCTGCTGAGGGGAACTCCCTGCAGGGCTCAGCTGGAAGCTGTCCTTCAGCAAGTGGAGCCTCAGCACTTTGAACTGAAAAATGAGTTGTGTCCAAACATGATTCTGGCCCACTTGGCTTATGTTCTGCAATTAATGATGATTGGCATTGATTTAAATGATCAGCAAGGTCACTAGGCCCATTCACATGCTCCTGGCTGCTGCTGGCTGTGGCCCTGCAGTTCTTGGCTACAGGAGTTGAAGTCAGTGGTTCAGAGCAGCAATTCTCTTCCACAACACCAGCACTGGTCCAACCATTCATTTTTTCTGTCTCTGTTTGAATTGCTGGCATTTTGGGGGTGCAGTCCATATGCTTCCTCCTCTGTTTTACATGATGAGAATGGCTCTCTACATCAACTTTCTGGTCACCTGTGACAAATCACAAAACATAAATGAATTGCATCTGATTTACAGCATGTTTAGCACATCAGAATTACCACTGTTTTAGAAAGTTTACAATGATTTTACAACATTCATTAAAAACAATAATACAAACAAAAGCCCAGATGTTATAACTATCTTTGCACATGAATTATCTTAATTAAATGAATGGATTAACAGGCACATAAAGGTAGAGTATGACTGGATTTGAAATTTGTAGTCTTTTATTATTTTGCTCTTATCTTATTCACCTCTTTCTTGATCGAAATGAAATCAGAACCTTTCCTAAAATTTAGGGATGGATTTTACTTGTGAAGCTGGAACTAGAGATCATCACATGGAAGGTGTCTCACAGCAATGTCTAAACAACAGATGTGGCAAGTTGAACCAGGGCTCAACTTGCAATAATGCTAATCCTAATGTGTTTCAAATATATTTTAAATTATCTTCATAGTGTTCAATGGAAAAAGAAATTAAAATGAAAACATTTTTGACTGCACTATAAACTTATCAAAGATTATTCTTTCAAGACAACCAGATGGAAAGAGAATTAATTTCAGTCTGTTGAGCACAGCTCCTCCACATTTGTGAATAATTATCATTTTCCACTATAGCACTTCTGTAATTTTAAAAAGCATTTGTTTCTTCCAAAAAAAGATGCAACTCCACATTAGAAATTGCCAGTGGAAATGAACATACTTTGTTTCACTGTTGCCATGCTGTCACTTGGCTGATCCCATGCTGGGGGATGAACTGAGCTGATGGCTGCAGTAAAATGAACTTCTGAGCCCACGTTCTGCTCCTGACTTTTAGCAGGAACATCTGGGGACAGAGCAATGGTGGTTTCTTGCTGAGAGCCTTGGGAGAGGTGGCTGGAATGTGCAGGGAGGTCAGGGCTGGGCTCTGAGGAAGGCTCCCCACCCCTCTGGTTGCTGAGGGCGAAGGCACGCAGCGATTCCAGAGCCCTGTGGAAACTCTGGTGGTGCTGGAGCTGCTGCCTGATCCACTTGGATAATCCTGAGGGGAAAAAAACCACCTTACTCCAAAATAACAGCATCTCATCAGGTATTTCACAGCAAAACCCCAGCACAGCCACACACAACGGTCTGAATGGGAACAATTTGCATTGGAACATTATTTCTATCACAGCTCTAAACAGCACCCTAAGAGTGCAAATATTTCTGTGTAGGTATAGTCTCAAAGGTTTCCAGAATTTGCTCAATAAGGTACAACCATTCCTCCTTTCCAGGGCTGGGAACTTGCCAGTATTCTGATAAGCAAACTAAAAGTACCCTTCTTTTTCTATTAAGAGCCTTTCCCTTTTTCACTAGTCTTCTTTTTAGGTTCAAACTGCTGCCTTGCATAAACATCATTATATTTCTTTGATGCCTGGCTGTTCATTCTGTTTGCTATCATGAATTATTTAAAAGCAACTTACACAGAGTACAGCCATTTATTATATTAACAGGATTTGATAAAAATTTGAATATAATTAAGCTTTTTACAACTTTGTGTCAGATTAAGTAACAGTAACTCAAAGAATCATAACCGTTCTACAACTACAGGTTTTATTATAACCTGTTCCTATCAAAATAATCCATATATTAAATATCAGATGTCTTGAGCATAACAGATTTTTGGATGATATTAGAGCACACAGGGGTCAAGTAAAAACTGCCTCAATTTTATAAAGTGTTTTTGAATTCATTTAAATATTCTTTGAATATCAATTAAAAACCAAACCCAAACCCACAACAACAGAGAACTTCACTCTTTTGTGAAGTTTTACTTTTTAAAGAAAGAAATCATACCAAGTCTTGAACATACGGATTATTTGTGCTCTTATATGAATTTCCAGTGTTTACTTCAATAATTTCCATGTATTTTAGTGCAAGCACATCAGAGAAGGAGCTGGACTCAACTGCAGCAGCTGAGCTCCACCTGCTGACTAAGCCCAGCACAGGCTGGTGAGCTCAGCTCTGCCAGCAAAAAGGGCAGCAACAAAGGTAAAAACACATTCCTAAGCAGTTTATTTTCTAATTTTTTTTTAAGGTTTTGTGCAGGATCTGTTTTATTTCACCTGCATTTATTTCTACCCAGTATAAAACTACAAACAGAAAACCCTTGCTGTATATTGAACATTCAGCAGTTCAATTTCTGTTCCATGGTTGTGGCACATCCTGAGCCTTCTCACTCAGCTGTATTTGTACAACCACATTTCTGGAATTCAGAGTTTTCAGTAATTTTCAACATTAGGAAGTTTCCCCAAAAGATTTTTTACCTCTTACCAGTTATGTATTTATTGGGGTTATTCCTGAAGCGGTCGTCAACTAAAATAAGAGCCCCCCAGTCATTCCTGTGCCTTATGCACCTAAAAGTGAGGGGGAAAAAGAGTGTTTATGTAATTAGAAGGCACACAGCAAAAATCTGTGGGAATTAGGAAAAAAGGATTGCTCTGAGTCAGTTGGAATATGCAAAATTATACAGGAAGTGCTCTCCTACTGTATGCACCAAAAATTGTTATGGATGTCACAGAAGTTTCATTTTCCTTCAGCTGTTGAATGCACATGAAAACAGCTAAATTAAAAATAAAATACACAAATATTCAACAGCCAATCAAACCACATCATTTGTTTTCCCCTCTTAACTAGGCAGTGTAAATATTATAGCACAGCTTGGTAGAATGTTCTGGTTTTATCAAAATCCTTCCCCACATCCCAGGTTAGCAAAGGCTTTGGCTCATGGTTTCATAGGGAATTTGTACCTTTATGTCAGAATGGAAGCCTATTTTCTCCATTTAAATGATAAATTAAACAGTAATTGTCACTAGAACTTGATTTAAATTCAAGCTGCTTTATTTCCCTATTGGTATTCCACAACTGAGAGCTTTCTTAACCTATTTTAATTAATGCTCTTGGATTCCAAAGAGGAATTTAAGAAATCAGGCCTGTAACAACAAGAATCCACAACAAGATTTCCTAATGTTACAATTTCTCTCAATTTTCTCTCTAAGCCTTCATCTATGTCACCACATTTGCATTAGGACCAATTCAAATAAGAAGAGTTTTCCAGCTGATGTTTCTGTGGCTCTGTGTCCATGACAGATGCACAGCACCTACAACAGATATGGATGACAGTTCTAATCTTTATTTAGATGATAAATTTTGCTGAGGGAGGATGAATTAATTCTACCTTGTTAATAACATTTGGGGGAGAATTTTTCCATCTAGGAAAGGGAAGCTATACCACTTCTTCTAAATCTGGGAAGAGATCAGTGAGCACAATAATTGAATTGACCTTTTGCAAAGGTCTGAAAAACCCCACTGCTATTTCTCCCTTTCAAAAATACTTGTAGGCTAAATATCAAACAACTGTTCTGAGCCCACTGAGAGTGTGAACAATTAGTGCATTGGAAAAGTCCTAAAAATCTTCATTTGCTTTAAAGCTCAAGAACTATTTGTCTCTGCTTGTGCTATTTTTTTCCTGTATATCTGGACTATGAGCAATAAAACTTCAATTAAATTGAAGTGGGTTCTGAATATAAAACAAAATCTCTGGATTATAACAACGCTCAAGTGCACAACAGGCTGAAAAGCAGAGAGTTGGCAGCACAGAGCAGCTCAACACACACAATTTGCAGTATAAGAGGTTTGGCCTTACTTACCCCTTTGTGCTACAAGTGGGGAATAAATCCTTAAAGATCTCCCTAAAAAAAAAGTTCTACAAATTTATATAGTTTTAGTTTTATTTATCTCACCTTCCCAGGGCTTGGTTGAGAGCTCTGTAAGCTTGAATTTCATACCACTGACTCCCTGATAAAAGACCTCTTGTACTTTTGTGCTGGTCATTGTATTTCCTCTTTAATTCAACCTAAGAAAGAAACAATAAAATATTTGGTTTAATAATGCTGTTGAAAAGGAGATATTCTAAAGGGGGAAAACAAGCAAACATTGATTAAATAAGAGAATATATAAATTATGCTTCAGTGTTTCAACTCTATATTTTGTACACTAACCAATTCTGGCTTCTAAAATTGCCCTTAGCTGTGATCTGTTCCAACAATTTAAATGTATTGACATGAGCACCACACACTCATCCAAATCTCTGTGCCAGTGAGAGAAGGATAAACGGTTCAGACAGGTGAAAAACCCCAAACCAGGTACAGGCAGAGGGACTCCAAACCCCAGATTTACTGGCTCTTCCAACAGGAAATGCCCCACTGGAGCTCTCCATCCTTCCCTTTACCACAAAACCCACTCCTCCCACAGCTGGGACCAGACCCTGCTTTTCCCAAGTCAGGGTGAAGCAAATCCAATTTTTCTTCCTCAACAGAAGCTGCAAAAGAGTTTTGAAGACAGAGGAACCTTTCCCAAGGACCAGGAGTCAGCAACACCAAGCAGAATTCCCAGCCTAGCATCAGCTCCTGAGGTTTGGAAATGTTTCACTGGAGAGCATGGGGAGATCAGGCAGGGAAAAACATGTTCCCTGTTTAAAAATATATTCCTGATGCTTCAAAATCTGGAATGAACTGCCCAAGAAATCCACTGCCTCCCCTTCCCAATCAGGATAACCACACACAAGGGTCTGAATTGGAACAATTTGCATTAAAACATTATTTATATCAAAAGGTTTTATTATTATTATTCAGCAAGGGGAACTGACTTTTTTTTTTTTAACAAGCATAGAACTACACCAAAAAAGGTCTTTCTGTTGCTCTTTTGTACAGTATTAACCTTTCTAAACTGACAAGTGAAAGGACACGCTTCAGGAGAGAAAACAGCAGACTTCTAACCTCTTCTGACAGGTAACTTTCAAGTTGCATTTGGATAAGAAATTTTATTTTATGTACTTATGCCCTTTAAATTGCCTGTCAAATTTACAAATTCAATCTTTACAGCCAGAAAGTAAATTCAGTTTGATTTCACAGATTTAATATTTGTTCCAGTCACTCAGAATTTACTGACTGGCATGTGAGGTTTCCTTTTTAATTTTCCAAACAGAAGATGATTTCTTCTGAATGGTCTATGAACATTAAACCATTCCTTAAAAAGGAACTTGGCTTTATCTGTGCATTTCTACAAACTGAAATACTACCTGGAGAAAGAAAAGGGTACTGCTCACCTTTGGAAATGGGGAATGATGATGGAAAAGTTCACTGAAGCCTTTCAAACACAACCATTGACAATATACCCCTCTGTGTGTTTTGCATTTGTCTTCTAGTCCTGGTCAGTTTTGTAACAATTTCTTTTTTTGAAGAGTTGTGTTATCAGTAAGATTATGGCTATTTGGAACAAATGGAGGTTTACCAGCCCCTTACTTTGCCAGCAGACTGTGCACACAGTGTTGGAATAACTGGTCCTGTGTCTTATGCTGAAAAATGACACTATTTTTAAATATGTGCATAAACTCACTGAAGTAGCAGTAAAATACAAACCATCAGATCATCTAAATAAAAGACATTACTTCCACATTCTTCTAATACATATCAGTGTTACCAAGTTTATTGCTTGTATGCACACCACCAATGACATTTCATTGCTCAAATGATATAAACCCCATTTTTTAATATAAAACCCCATGAGTTTGGGGAGGTTTTAACCCCAATCCCTTGCTCTAAGTGTGTAACATATCTCTAAAACTTCCTTAATCTGAAAAGGGTTACCAGGAAATAACCATTCTGTTTTCTCCTGCCTCAGCAGAGGTGATGCCAACCTGCATTGCTGCGAGCTCAGTTTGCAGGAGGCTGCTGCAGGTAAAAGGCCAGGGCTTGTCATTTTAATGCAATCAGAATCTATTTCATTGTGGAACTGCTGCATTCCCCCCCATCAATTCCAGGCCAGATTCAAGCTGACATGTTACATATGTGAAAAAGCCAGTGCCTCCTGCTAGCAAATATCCACAACGTGCAGGAAAGCACAGGCTAGAAGGGATTAGTTAAAATGTCAAAAGACAGCCTTTTACTTTTACCTGTTCATCCTTAAAAACATCCTCCCAGCTCTGGGGCAGGATTTGCAGACAAAGAGCTGCACAAGGCCCCTGGCAAGCTCTGCCATCCTGTAGCTGTCACCCAGATTAGGCTTTGATCTGTCTGGGAGGTCACAGGCACAGCCAGGCTCACTCCAATCTCCCCAGTTCCACCTGCAGAGCTCTCCTGCTTTTAATGCTTAATTACCTCAACATCTTTCACTCTGCAGTATCAGCTGGGAAACAGCAGCGAAAAAAGAGAAATGCCATGAACAATTTGGTTTTTTTAAGGATTGGAAAGATACTTGGAGGCAGTTTGTGCTACAACCCAAGTGGATTTTTCAAACAGAATTAGCAATAGAGGTTTTTCTCCAACGACAACAACATTAAAGGACATTTGGATTTTAAAATAAGTTACCTGTGGTGATATTCCTTCACATGAAGAAACTCAGACATATTCAGGATGTAAATTGATTTATACTGTGTTGACCGTGGATTATATGAGTTAGTTAATGGCAAAAGCTGAGAAGAGGAATTCAAAAACTACAGCTTGGTTTTGACCTCCAAAATAACCTGCAAATTCACACACAGAACCTGCAGCCTTTTAGCAACACACCAGGCTGAACCAGGTTTATTCAGAATGAACATACAGTATTTAACAGCAAGGTATACAAATATCAATCTATGATGGACTAATTATTTCTAAAGAAAAATCAATCAGAATACTGCAAACTGATTTATCACTGCCAGTACCATGACATGAAGGTTAAATGGGCTAAGCCCATTTGTTTATTTTGTGCAATTTAAATCAGCAAAATGAACTGTGTTTGGTTTTACTTCATCTGGCAAAGTTTTGGGGGGTATTTTTAATGCATTACTTCACGGAACCAAATGCAAACTTTGCTTTTTAAGAACAAATATAAGTAACAGTTTAGAAGTTTTTTTGTTTAACAAGTCAGGCCTATTCTTTGAGAGGACATCACCTCACAAACATCCCAAACTGCCTCCTATTTGCTCTGGTAGGTTAAAGGAAGAGAAAAGAGCTGGAAAAGGCCAATAAAGCTGGGCCTGTGCCACTGCATGGACAGGTGGAGGTGGCACATCCCCACCCGGATCAGCTCCTGCCCTTCCCTCCCCAACACCCTCCTCCATGGAAAGAAAAACCAGAAAATGGATAGAAATGTTTTCTGCCATTCCACTAACTTGTTTCTCTGGTTTTATGAGAGGAAAAATAGTAATGAAAACAAAGACCATTGCTCACATCATTAAAAAAAAATTTATAAAGACACATTCATGTTTAATATCTACTAATTCCCCTCGTCTTAAAAACAAACAAGCAGAAAAAATAGCAGGTGGTCACTCCCTGCTTCCATCCCAAAAAAGACATAAAAATGTTCTTTAAGCAAATCTCCCGTCCTAAAAATCTCATGTGTCCACTTAGAGTCTCTCTTCCACCTGAAATAGCAATAATTAGAATTTTTCAGGAACATGCTTGCCATCTACTTTCCTCCTGATGAATGCCAAGGACCCATAAAAGTTTGTGAGTGCAGGAAAGTTAAGACATGAAAAACTATTTCTTTTCTTTTACATCTGAAAATTCTTAAATAAAAGCAGCACTGAACAGTGCAGCATTTCACCCACTTCAAAAGCAGGAACAAGGGCTGAGAGGTTTAAAACAAATAATGCACATGTAAAGACCTGGGTGAGTCACAGAACAAGCTTCAAACATCCTCACCCCTCACAGACCCACTCAAAGCCATGTCTAAACACAATATTTCCATTTATTAGCCCACAGGAAAAAGGTGTTATGGCAGGATTTTATCTTTAAATGTTCCAAGCATTCCAAGTGCAGTGTAAATACATAAATAATATGGAATAAGAAAATGCTTATTAGCTGAGTTTTACCAAACTAGATTCTGTCAATTACAATAATTTATTAAGGTCATTCTAATGAGTTCATATAACTAAAAAAGGTCACTAGACACAAATATAACACTTTTACTTTCACATCTAAATACTGCATTTCCTTATAAAACAGCAACAACCCTCTAAACTGCAAATGAGACATGATCAATATTTGTACTGCTCAATTATCATCAGGATGCTGTTACACAGAAATTGCTCAGGTGACATTTTCTTCCTGAGCATTTCTATGTGCACTTATCAAAATTGCCTTCCTTGGATAACAGTGAATAAAAAAAGGAAGCAATGCAGATCTCAGACTTGCTCTGGCTCACAGGGGACATGGAAGGATATTGGGATTGAACAGTGCAATGTGAATGGAGATAGAATCAAACCCAGAGAGTCACTGAGATGGAAAAAATGGCACAGAAGTGGCAAATAAACCACACAGGGAAAACACTGCTGGCTTGTTTCTCCACAACCCAAAAATCTTAAATATGAGGTATGGCTTCCAGGTAAAGGCAAATGAGCCGAAGGCAAAGCCCTGTCCATCACAAGTGGCCAGTGCCCCCTCCAGGGTGGCAAGCAGCACCTCCTGCTTTGGGCAGAGCTCAGTCCCTCTCACCCTGAACTCCCCAGGTATCTCATGGGCAAATCCTTCCCAGTGTTCTCACTCTGAATCCCAGTCTGAGGGAGGTGGGGAGCTTATGGAACACTGCAAGCACTGAACACTTCCAGTACTGCCAGCTCCACCCTGTGGCATCCCCAGATCAGGAGTTTTCCCTTTGACAAAGCTCGTGGCACATTGACCCCAGGCCCAGCCTGGCAGGCTCCCAGGCACTGCCAGCAAGGGACCTGATGGAAACCGAATGCAGCCAGAACTCTGCTCTGAGGAGAAAATTCAATCCCTCTCTGTGGCCGTGCTCGCACAGCCAGAGAGAAATTTTAGAGATAAGAAGTGAGTTTCTGAAGAAGAAATGTAAACAATAGTTAAGTTTAGAGACAGTGTCCTTGGAACTGCGTTAGCTGAAGCCACCAATGGAGTCAGATAAATTACCATAAGACCAATCAGCTAATGGCAACTATCAGTGTTATAAAAGTCTGTGTTCAAAATAAACTTCTCTCCTCATATTGTCACGGTGGGCTGGTGAGTTTCTCTCTAGCACGACTGGGACACCTTTCCAGTGAAGCAGGAGTGAGAGGAATCCAGGAGGTTCCCCTGAGGTCCAGCAGCAGTGCTGGGGCTGCAGTGAGTGTCACTCACCCCCACACTGACAGCTTCACTCTGAGTGTCACTCATCCCCACACTGAGAGCTTCACTCTGAGTGTCACTCACCCCCACACTGACAGCTTCACTGAGAGTCACTCACCCCCACACTGACAGCTTCACTCTGAGTGTCACTCACCCCCACACTGACAGCTTCACTCTGAGTGTCACTCACCCCCACACTGACAGCTTCACTCTGAGTGTCACTCATCCCCACACTGACAGCTTCACTCTGAGTGTCACTCATCCCCACACAGTGCTTCACTCTCAGCTCCAGCACACCCTGACAGCAAAGCCAAAACTCAAAAGGTCACCACTACTTGCTAAGGACAAGATAAACACGAGAAAATCACTCGGAAATGTTTTGGCAGAACGGGAAAAGTGAATGGTTAAACACAACGGGGAAGGTTTGATCCGCTGGGTTGTTTCACTTTGGGGTCAAGTGAAATATTCATATTATTATTTCACTTTGGGATGAAGTGAAACATTCCTACTCATATTCAGGGATGGTTTTGTGATCTGGGCCAACATATTGGCATGAGCCTGGCACCAGCAGGACAGAAATGCCATCCTCTTGTCCCAGCTGTCACACTGAGCTCACAATTGCCATTCCCAGCCACAGGAATGCTGTGTCCCACACGATCCTACAGCTGCTCCCACAAATTCAGCCTCCCAAATAATTTTGTTTTCTTAATTAGCACAATTTCTCTTGCATGCAGGAAGGGTGTGGATGGCTTGGACTGTTGATAATTGTTGCTATTTGTGGAAAAGTGGGAGGAAAAAGGCTTTTGAGGTATCTCAGTGCTACCACAGCACCCATGAAAGTTCCAGAAATGGTTTTCTGCTCCCCATTTTCTATTCAGAATTTTTTCTCACAGTACTGGAATAAAGAAGAAATTAAAAGTCTTCTATCCCTAAAAACATCTTAACTCCACAGGGAATTTTCTACTAAATGTAACACAACAATGACCTCCCCATAAAATGTAATTTTCTGTACTGGTTTTGCCCATATTTCTTTATTATTAAGTGAAAAAATATTTTTAAGTGATGCAAAGGCAAGATTAAATTAATACAGTGCAAGGGATCTTTCCCAACTCTGGTTAAGCATAATAATAATTTAAATTAAATGTTAAAATAACTATTTTCTTAGAAATCTTGCTTTTCCTAGAATATGGTAAATAAGAAATGAATTTTTCCAGCAATCACTTTTTAGCACAAGATTCTTTCTCCTTTCAAGGGGCACAAAACACATAGGCTTAAAATCTGCCACAAGGACTAGAAACTCAATGTTGAAACACATCATTATTCTGAAATATCTCAATAGATATAGAAATATCTCAATTTGATGAGCTACAGGAAGAAGAAACTTCAGCCTAAGAGCTGCAAAATTTTCCTATCATTAATAGGATATTAAAGCCCAGAAAATTGTAATTGAAGTGATGATTTCCTTGGTGCTACAAGCCATGGTACTGGAAATGATAAAGGAACTATTGCCCCTCTGGCAGCCATGGGAAATAATTCCCGTTAAAGGCAAACTTGAGCAGTGGCACTGCTCAGAACTCCCAGCCTTAGCGAGTTCGTTTGCCCTGCACATCTGCTGATGTGAGAGAGCTTGACTTTCTGCATTTTCTGCTGTATTTTGGTCAGGTTCTGCTGGCTGCTCCATGATTAATTCACTCTTGTGTAGCAGGATCAAAAGCATCTGGAGAGGTGGAAGTGCAGAAATGCTGTCTGGGCAGGGAGCTCAGTGCCTGCACTTCAGAGCTGCCCATTATCAACATCTCGGAGCGAGCTCTTTCTTTTCAGCTCCCCGAGGTAAGAACAGTAAATTATGACTTGAACTAAACAAGTCACACTTGGCTCCAAAATCAGATTTTCCTACCTCTACTTTCAGGTCCCAGAGGCAGGCAGAGGAAATCCTGGTCACAGCCAAAGAAGTCATTTTTGGCTCTGAAATAAATTTTCCTGCTTTACTCGAGCCAAACTCTACCATTGAGAGCACCAGAGCTTTGAGCAATCCTTGAACATTTTCTTTTATATTATTTTGTTTTAGCAACCTGATTCTTCAGCAATATGAAACCCTTTGCAATAACACAGAATTAAGGGGTTGGCCTCTTTCTCAATCAGTTTTGTTTATAATCAGGACCTGCTTCTGAGCCTGAACCATTTCTTTCTCCCTAACCCAGACAAAGTGTTTCAGACTCTTCTCTTTGTGAAAAGCAGTGAACCTAAGATACAATATGCCTAAAAATGTTGAAGTAAAACTAAATTATTCTCTTTAAAGCCTCCACAGAAAATACTGCAACTTATAAAACCACACAGTTACTTAAGGAATTCAAATGTTTGTCATTTAATACCAGGATTTGTGGCATATATTTAGCACAAACATATGGAAAAACTAATTATTGGATATTATTCATCACACTTGACGAGTCTCTTGCCCAAGATTGATGTCTGGATACAAAATGCTACACTTCAAAATATCTAAGGGAAGTTAATTAACAGTATGTTAGCATCAGATAACACGTATGTGGGATTATCCATCTCTTGCTGCCACATTATTTATGTTCTCTAATATTCCAGCTCAATCAAGTTACAAATCATAAAACATATTTAGAAAGCAGGTTGATCACAGACAAGTCATATTAGTGGAGATGAGCCAACATCAAACTGCCAACATAAAATATTGCTCTCCAAAGGTCCAATTCCACAAACCCTGCTGCTTGTGCTCAGTCCTGGGAGCTTTAAAGGGATTACTCACACAAGTAAAAGCTCTGTGCAGGAGTAAGGGGTTATGGAATTGAGGCTTAAGAGGACTTTTATTAACCCAAAAAGCAGACATTCAAGTGTTTTTTCATGTAGAAGCTGAGCACTTTTTAGTGATTTAAACCAATCCCAGAAGCATGTAATTCATGGCTATTCCAAGGGAATTGTTAATCTCTTGCATTTCCTATTTTTAAAGGAATGTCATTATTAATCATCTTATCAGTTTCCTCCTCTGGTACCTCTGCTGAGCACCTATTGCTGTGTGAGAGCCACAGATGCACAATTTTCTGTCTAAGTCCAACCTGTGTCACTGTGGTTTGAATTTTATATCTGCTGAAAACTCAAGGTCCTCCCCAGAAGTTCCAGGCTTTACCCAGTTTTCTGCTTCACCCATAAAATCCAAAGCAACACCAACCAAATGGTGTGTAACTATTCTCTAAACTTTAATTGTTTCATTTGGGAATTCCAATTCCTTTCCTGAGCTGAAAAAGATCCTTAATTTTCCAAATTTCTTTTATATTTCTACAAGGATACAACCTTCTCCAGAGTGACCCTCCTTCACTTTATCCTCCTTGCAACTCAGCTGGTAAAAAAAAAGAGCATTAATCCAGAATTTTTGGGGATTTGATAACCCTAAATCCTTGAGCAAAACAAAACCCTGTTCAACATAAAGAGATTTAAAATAAAACCCATTTCCTCCAGCATCATGCAAGGAGCTCTGCCATGCAGCAGCTCTGCAAATCTCATGCTGAGAGACTGGTGCCTGCCCTTCTCTCATCCAGAATTGATCACTGCAGAGCTTTGGGCATTCCCATCTCTGAACAGACACTCAGACCTTGAGCTGCTTGCAATTTGGCAGCTCCTGTTTCTAGCCCTACTAAAAAATGTAGGGATTTTCTTCAGTCTAATTTAAAAAATAGTTCATAAGAACACTGATTTTTAAAATATAGTTATCAGAAATGGGCTGTAGTGCCTGTGATCCTGTTATTTGAAATATTTGGTTGACCTCAAGGTAAAATCAAACCATAATCCACTGTGAAGATAATTCACCCATAACACATTTTTTTAAACCTAATTTTGTATCATTTAGAACTCAAACCCATTCCTTTTCAGGAAATCATTTGGCATTAATTGTAAAGTTCCAGCCACACAACAGACAAAGGATTTCCAAAATACCTTGTCAGCACATGCCCCTAAAATCCAGCACTTCTAACTCCAGAAAAGAGGCTGAGTACTCTTTAAATGTGAATTTTTTACACTACAGTAGAGTGCATTATATTTTAGAAGGACAAAGAATGTTGTGGCTGAGTAAGTGCTCCAAGGAATTCTGCAAACATTGGAAGAGCTGCACTAACAGAGCCTCCCTGGTCCTTGTAGGATGTGGTTTTTCCCAGCAAGGCTGGAATTAGGCACATGCTGCAGACAACAAAGAAGCCTTTGCTTGTTCACTTAAGCTCAGAACACATCTCTCAAACCAAAGCTGAGTCTGTTTGGCCTTTCAAGTGCAAACCTAGGATTTTCTTGTTTGATTTGGCATCAGTGAGAACCAGAATCCAGCTGCTCCTGGTATTTATTTATTCTGTGATCCTTCACTTTGTTTCTTGGCTTCACAGAGTAGCCCCAAAAGCTCTCAAAGGAGCACACAGGACAGGGCAGTGACAGTGACTGGGAGCAGTGGCAGCACCTCAGTGCCACAGACCACTAGAAAGAATTGTATTACAAACTAACCAATAATAAACCTTTTTTGCAGTAAGCAGAAAGCCTAGAAAAATACTTTTCTATGTTTATTGGCTTTCTTTTCCTTTCAGCTCTGCAGTGCCTGCTCTAATGGAACATCATCTCTCTGTCAGACAAGTCCTGCTCAAGTCAAAAGGAAGGAAGTGTTGAGGTGGGCAATTACACAGCAGTGCAACAGGATGCTGCTCTCACCACCTCCTGAAAAACACAAATAGTTTCAGATTTATTTAACTGGAGCCAGTTCAAAATGCTATTTTTACAAGGCTCTTACAAATTTTTGCCTAAAGTTACATGAAGTTTGAATATTCCAAATAGTGCTGTCCTCAGTATCCAGGAAGAGTTTATGTTGTGTCATAAATTCATGCTTCAAAATTGCAAACTAATAAAGCAGCACCAGCTTGGAAAAGGTTTCCAGTTCCACTCTGGGCTGAAGTGGGACACATAATTACACTGAAGAAGGCAATGGGATTAAAAAGGTGAGACAGTGCAAGCAGTGAGACATACACAGTTATATTGTAAAATAAAAACATAATTAAACAATCTTTATCTTTCCACCTGCTTTCTGCAATAACCTGCCTTATTTAAAGCATATGCAAAGCTGCTCCACCTCTTACCTGTGCAAGGTCACTCCAAGAATTCAAATGGGATGGAGAGAAGTTCAAAGGTAAACAGAGAGAAAAGGTAGTTTGTGCATATTTAGTGTTTTAAAGATGACATAAAAATCAAGTGCAGCTCTGCAGTGATGTCCTACCTGGAGGTCCTTCACATTTGGGAAGGGGATTCCAATGGTCACAACTGCCCTGGCATTCTCATCACAGAAATCCAGCCCCTCACTGACCTTCCCTCTGCACACAGCTATCAGGAGAGCTCCATCTGCAACAGCACAGCAGCACAGATTGTTCCAGGGAGAAGCTGGGGAGCAGGAGAAGCTTCCACCAAAATCTTTGAAACAGCTAAACTTGATATAGTATAATACACTGGCTGGAAAAGGTGAGTGGCTATAAAAATAGAGACTTGTTAGAGGGATGAGACTAACTCCACTTTAATCAATAATATTCTGATTTTGACCACCAAATAGCAAACTAATTTTACACTATATAATACAGGGGTAATTAATTATGCAAGAACAATGTGTATCTACAACAAAATGTTAAATCTTGAATTTTACTTGAAGAGTCTGCATCAACTATTTTGCATGGCTGAAAAAGGTACCTTTTTCTCCTTTACATTTGATTGCATCATAGTAGATTTTCAGCAGCTCATCAAAGTCACTCTTGGCCCCTCCCTGGGGCTCTGCAATGACTGTTTTAACATCCTCCAGCTTTCTCCACAAGCCAGTGTGCACCCAACGATCCTTTAACTTGTCCAGCATCTGAAAACCAACAGAAAAATCCATGTCAACCACTTGAACTGCTCAAATAAAGCACACAAAGACATTTCTTGTAGTGAAGTTATATTATTCAGGTTTTGTATTTGTAAATGCAAGTTTTTCTACCATGCACAGAACCTCAGCTGTGCAGCACTTGGGAAATAGGGGGGGCATTTATTTTGCTAATTAGAACTAATGCAGATTTTTGAGTTATCAAAGCAAGACTGTCTAGATCTATGACAGTGGCCACTAAAGAGCATCTTGTGTTATTGCTCAAAGTACAGGAATGTCATCCAAAGAAAAATGGAAGTTATTTGACTGTTTGATTACTAAGCAAGGTTGGAAGCAAATTCCAAATTAATTTGAAACAAGCCCTTGTACCTTAAATTTCCAGAACATTTCAATACTTGAAAATTTACATGGAGAAGTTGGGGGAAGAAATTTTGATGTAGGATTTATCAGCCTCCTCTGCTTCTTGAAGAGCCCCTCAGCTTTGTTACACCTCCCAGATTCTGAACTGTGCACGTTTCACTCCAGGTCAGAACATGTTCAAATCTCAAGTAAATAAACTTGTCCCACTTTTAATGCAAATAGTGAAAATGTTGCATTACAGAAATCAAAGTTTAAAATGAGCACAGGACCTGAAGTCAGCTGGGTGGGGGTCATCTAGCAAATGCATCTACTTCTATATTGAATTTTATCAAGTCAGGGAGCAAAAAAATCCCTCCTTGGGCTGCACAGTGCTGCCTTGGAGACAAGGGCAAGGCAAGCAACACATTCCAGA
The DNA here is from genome assembly GCA_013399835.1 of Leptocoma aspasia. Taxonomy (NCBI): domain Eukaryota; kingdom Metazoa; phylum Chordata; class Aves; order Passeriformes; family Nectariniidae; genus Leptocoma; species Leptocoma aspasia. The sequence goes on from VXAX01007347.1 coordinate 764,906, forward strand.
GTGAACCAAGGAGCTCTGGGTCAGTGGACAGAATTAAATCCTTTATTTCACCCTTGTGCTCCTCAGTGATGTGAGTGTGTTGCTGAGGTTCATACATGAGATCTAAACTCACAGATTCTGCAATAAGGGCTGTGCTCTTACTGTGCCTGCACTTCCCTCCACTCCCCTCCTGAAGACTTTTCCATATTTTGCTCCAGGCTACATAAACTGCTCCATCTGGAACCTGCACTTGCCCTGCTTCATTCCTCCAAAGCCACAGCATCCCTTCACTGCAGCCACTTGTTTCCAGTGCACTCCAGCCAAGATCCCAGGATCCTGAATGGGTGATTGTTACAAAAATAATCTGTCCTGTGTCCAAACCCACAGTTTAAGTGCTACTGTGAAGCAGAACTAATGACAACTAATTGTTGTCACATTTGGAAATTTATAGCAAACTGGTTACAAGGCCCTTTGCATTTTTCATGTCCTCAGCATTAAAGATCTGAACTCATTCTCTGACATGAAGAATTTGGATGGGCTCCCTACAAGAGGGGACAAATGCTGTTATTTCACATTATCCCTGTTTTGTCCCAGCCTCTGCTCAGGGAATTACTCTTGCTTTACTACTGATGTGACACCATTAACAAGCAAGCACAGAGAGAGTAAGTGATGAGTAGTAGGAACAGTTTCCTCCCACACAGCTGTAGCTGTAGAATAAATCATCTCTGCTAAATGTGTCTGTCCTCCTGCCTGTCCCCTTCCCTCCCAGCTCTGTCATTTCCTGGCAGCATCCTGTCTGTAATCTCTTTTTCTCTGAAGGCTGTAATCCTGTGACTGAGCAATGAGTGTCCATCTTGCCATGCCAGCCTGCCACTGTGGCCTCAGTTCTTGGATGTGATGTGGAGATAATTCTGGGAAAGCAGAGACTCAAACACATTACAGCTCTAAGTACCTCCATTTGGGATCTGCCAGGGACTGGAACATCATTCACTTCCCAGATTTCCTCCTCCCCCAGTGGAGCTGGGGCTGCCTGGGCCCCACTCAGCAATCCCTGCTGGGCTGGCTCCTGGCACTGCCAGGCATGCCAAGGGGAGCCCAGGGAGAGACACAGCAGATACCAGGGTAGAGCTGAATTTCACATTTCCATCCATAAAACCATCCAGGCTTTGACTTCTAAAGATCACTCACCCCTGATTTTCTCCTCTCCTCTCATCCCACTCAGTGGTATTTTTCACCAACACACCCCTAGGAAAAGTTCTTGCCAGAAGGGCAAGATTCCTCACAAGAATTCCTTAATCCCTCAATTCCACTGTATTTCTCTCGTATTTGAAAGAAGCAAAATTTATATTCAGAACTGCAAAGATGGCAGGAGAAAACCTTTATCCATATTCTTAAGAAAACATCTTTTCTCTTTGTGGGTTCCCCAGCCCCTCCAGGTAAGTCTCTTTTGGACAAAGCTTCAGGTTTCTTGTTTCATTGACAGCAACCATCACAACACAAAATCTGTGTTTTGATGGAAATATGGGAATTATTTATGAAATCTTTGGCAAAAATGGAGCAATTCATTTAATTCACACAACAGCTATTACCTCTTCCATTAATGGAGTTTGCTAGATATGGAAACTTTCCTTGTATCCACAAAAACACAGGACCCATGGCATGGCCAGACACTAAAACAACAAGAATTATGGAGCTGACTGAATACAAATAAATAAAATATAGAACACACACATGCCTCAGAAGAGCCAGGAACCAAGTGCGGGTTTCTCATAAAAAATTATTTCACTTTGGGTTGGAAAAGTGCAAATGGGAGCAAGATCTAATGCCAGGAATCACAGGAAGGAACCATTAATGCCCCCAGCCAGTCACTCCTCCTACCCAAGGGAATAATAGTTCCTGCACTGGAAGGCAGCCTGTGTATATTTTATTAAATCCCTTAAAAATGGATTCTCAAATGGTTTATTAACAAATGGTCTTCCTCCAAGAGAGCAGAAAATCTTGTTAGAAAGAACCTGTCATCTTCCCATGCACTGAGGGATGTTTACTGGGATAGCTCTTCCCTTTTATTCCTTTCTGCAATTTAAAGACACCTGTAAGCTATAATCCATAAAAACCCGGAGCTCGGGGTTTAGCTCTACCATCCCTCTATGCCAGCATTCTCTTTTGAAGAGTTTTTGAAGTATTTTGGAAGTCTGGGGATGGGGGGAGCTGTTTTCTCACCACCTCCTTCCATTATGCTGCACTCCAAGGCCAAACCCTCCTGTGTGTGCCCACAAAGGAGAAGCTTTGCCCTTTTCCATTTGCTGCTTAGTTTTATACAGTGCCAAAAATCACATTAGGGGGCTCCCAGGTCATGAAGCAAACCCAGAGATTTGTTTAATGTATTTTACCCTAAGGCAAGCTGATTGTAATTTCCACCATGGGATCAAACTCGGGGAGTTAATTCAGGTTGCTGGGGATGTGCTTTTCCTGCAGGATCCACCACCTCCTGACAGGGAGTTGTGGGGTAGAAAATAGATGAGAGAAGGTCCAACAGAAAAATTCTGGTTTATTTTAGCTCTTGTCCTGCTAATTTCTCTACATAAAATAGCCCTTAAATATTTTAGCATTGATTCACATCATGAATGGATCACACCTTGTCAGCAGAGGAAAAAAGGTATCACAGAAATAATCAAAAGTGCTTGGGGAAGCAACAAAACACCCAAAAATACCCAAGGATGCTCCAGAGCAGTACAGGACAAAAAGGATAATGACCTAAGAAGCATCTGACAGCAGAGTAAAACAGCTCTGACTTTACTGGGTAGTTTAACAACTCTTAACTACTTAAAAATAATTATCATTGCAATTGCATTGTGTTCTTTTGCACTTGTAAAACTACAAGCTGCCTTGTTTCCCCCGTATTTATACAATAACTGGACAATAGGTATTGCAAGGTGAACAGAACTTACACAATCACCTTGTAACCCTTCTTAAAAATCTGCCATTATACCCTAAAATAACCTCACTTCTTCAAACTTTGCTTTTTAAAATCTTGGTTCTATGTAATGATATGAAGTTGCACTTTTCATTGTTATTCAAATATTCAGGTGATAGGAGGGGAGAAAGGGAAGAGCCATTAGGTTTTCCTTAATAAAAATCACAGTATTGGCACCACTGTTAGTGCAAAAAGTCTGAGCTCCCCAAGGAGCAGCATTGATCTAAAAGCCTTTTCCCTGTGTTTGCTCCCAGGGTTTTCTTTGTGAATAAGCACTGCCTCAAATCCAAGCGTGTCTCCAGTGGGCTGGAAATGTGTTTGAAGGGTCCAACAGAAGTTCTAGAGGCAGGTAGGCAGCACAAAGCTCCAGAGATGGCAACAGGAGCTGGGCTGCTCCAGCCTGGGCTCCCTCCAGGAGAACTTGGCTCTGGTACAGCAACGGGGCTCTGCTCCAGCTGGGGATAAAGGGAGGGACTGGGAGGGACTGGGAGTGAAAGGGAGTCAAAGGGAGGGAGTGGGAAAGTTTTTAGTTCAAGAACTGTCAAATTACTTCTGCTAATTCTCTATTTTTCCAAACCATCTTAATCCTTGAAGAAATTCATTTAATAGGAACCTAACAAAACCTAATAGGAACCTAACAAAAGGGAGTGACTGGGACCCCAAAGGGAGCCACTGGGACCCCAAAGGCAGCCACTGGCACCCAAAGGCAGCCACTGGGACCCCAAAGGGAGCCACTGGGACCCCAAAGG
>VXAX01007347.1:775074-798376 GCA_013399835.1 Leptocoma aspasia
TGCTCCCCTCCCCAAGCCCAGCGTCCCAACAGGAAATGGTTCATGTCCCTCCAGCACATATATTAGACAACTCTAAATCAATAAATCAATAAATCAATAAATAAATCAATAAATAAATAAGCGAAGTATTTCTTCCAAGTACCCAACTCGATCCCTTCTCCCTCCTTCCCTTCTGTCCCCCTAAAAAAAAAATTAGAAAGAAATAACAGACTTTTCTGATTCTTACGAAAATAATTTCTCACCTTCTGATCAAAAATAGGAAGTAAAGCTGAAAACACATTCCAAGTTATTTGTTTTGAAATATTTTTGCTAAAAAGTAGTCCATTACTGAGCTGTAAAATGAATCCAAATGCAATGAATACTCTTTAGAATACATCACTCACTAATTAAATGTTCTCACACGGAGCTTGCTTTCCCCATCAGGAGGAAAAACTGAGGCCTGATTTTTCTAATCTTCTAAGACACAACTTGTTGGCTCCCAGACCTCCCAATGATGTCAAATTTCTCTGAATTTAAAATAGCCCAAGTATTCCTTTCAATACATTTAATATTCAGATTCTTGTATGAGCTGTTACACTGCTGATGCAGAGCATGCTCCCTAAATAAATCCTTCCCAGTTATTTTCTCTCCTATCTGGTGTTTTTCACACATGAAGAAGTCACATCTCTCCCACATCAGGCACTGAATCTTTCACAGACATGGCAAAGGGACCAGGAACTCTGCAGGTTGTAAAGGTTCAGAACAACATTAATGTTAAAATAACCTGGGCAGGATACACCTTCTTAAGAATAATGTTGCTTATGGATATTATTCCCTGTTCCAACTGCTTTCTTTCCCTTTGATTAAAAGCTCCTGAGGAAAAAGCCATGTTCACTCTGTTATTTACCATTAGGACTCCATCATTCACAGAGTACAAACTTCTTGACTGTGAAAACTCATTTTCAATGCAGTTCCTACTTAAATGGCACGCAAAATATGCAAGCAGCAAGTGTTAATTACAAGGGAAATTGGAGTATGTGTTAACGAGCTACAACAATTCAGCTTGCAGCACTTTGACAAGTCAGAGCTCAGAAGTGAGAAACAATAATAGATTTTTTGTTTATTTTCCTGATGCTGTCTGCTCAGGGTATTTAAATTAACAGTATAATAAAATATTAAACTGCCCAACTCTCAGGGTGTGAAATTCACAGGCCAAACACTCATCTGCCAGCATGGCAGATAATTTTTTTAGACACAATATCCAATAATCTGCCACGACTGTCGCTCTGGATTGGGCTTTAGGTGACGAGCAGCACCAGCAGCAAGGAGCTGCTCTGTGTAAAAAGCAAATGCCACAGGGCACCTGAATTATTGCACAGCCCTTGCTGGTCACCACAGCAGTTCAGCAAGTCATGAGCAGTGTGCTTGTGCATTCTCTGCAGGCTGGAATTCAAAGAGAGAATGTGGGACCCAAAGCACACGTGGGGATTTCCCCTGGGCTGAGGAGAACGTTCCAGCACAAGGAGGAACAGGGTGGGAAAGGGTCTGAGGGTTTGCAGGGACAGCAAACAGCTCCAATCCCTCTGCACAGCACCAGGAGTCACAACAGGGCATTCCTTTCATATCACCTCACCCACATTTCCAGTCACCCAGAATATTCACCTGAGTGCCTCTCCAGTGATTTGGTTAATTCACAGTCAGACAGAGCCAGTTAAGGATGCTGCAAACTCACACCAACAGCTCCAGAACATCAGCCACAGTGAAAAAAATCAGGATTTCCAAAGGAGGATCTTTATAGATTCTCCAATTACAGCCAACCACTGGAAAACATATTAAAAAAACCACCAGAAACAAGAAAATGTTTCATCCCTGAGACTGAAAACAAAAAAGGATGATCTTGGAATGTGCAACATCATCTCTTCCCTTGAGCTGTCTCTGACACTTCTCTGACCTCCTGATGAGCCACCACAGTTCACAAAGCCACCTGGAAACTAACTAGGAAAAAAAGGAATAAAAAGGATAAAAACTTTTCCTTTGCTCAGGAGATCCACAGAGCAGCACAAGAACAGTCACAGGGAAGGGGGAAGAACCTGCTCACTCAGCCACAGGCTCCCAGATATCTCCTCTAAGGTCTCAAAGCATCTCTAACTTTGGATTGTCTCTAACTTCCCAGAAATCAGGAAAATCACTCCATAATTGCTGTGTACATCTATGATCCTCTCATACTATTTAAGAAGGAAAACACATTTTGCAATTATCCAGGTTGTCAGTTATCATCCCCAAAGAAAATTTTATCTTGGCCTGCTGTTGGTAACCAAGCAGTGGGGAAAAAACAAAACTCAGACAACTCAAGGTCAAAAAATTCTAAATGAAAACCTTCTAATAAATCATTAAAGTTTAGGAGAACTTCAACTACCTAACACTTCAGTTATTCCTCTGCAGAATCCAGCACTCCTGGCTGTGAGTTTGCTGCAGCCCCTGTAATTCCACAAGAAATGATCCTGCCAGGGTGTGAACTGCCAGCTCCATCTGCAAATTTAGTTTGGCACAGTTGCATTGAACTGATGACATTAAAGATAAATATTAGATACCTGGTTATACAAAAACTCTCATTCCAATTATTTTTGTATGGAGTTTATCATTCCTTCTGCTACTGGTTTTTTTTCTGTTTGAAGCAATTTCACAACAGTGCCCAAAGCAGAGCAAAGTGCTGTGAGGGAATGGTTAAAATCTTCCCTCTCACACAGGGATTTTTACACATGTCTATGCCCGAGTCAATGGGAAAAACAAACTGCAGACTTCAGGAATCACATTAAGATTTACAGGAGCTCTTGGAGCTCTCAGAAGGCACCTCAGATAATTGTATTTTTGGATGACTGGGAGAGCCTCAATAGCTAGACAGTTTATAGGACTGATATTGAAATGATGGAAAATAGAGAATTAAACTGAAAGTAGATACTGTATATGATTAATGGGAACAAAAACCCTCATAAAACATAAAGAAGCTGAGATAAAGTTCAAAAAGAAAACTACCAGTGCAGGGGAAGAGCTAAAAACAGGCAATGAAGAAATAATATGGACAAGTAAAATGAAATTCCATCTACATTTATTAGGTGCAAATGTTGAAATGAAAAATTTGGGAGCCATTAGGATTCAGCTTTTTTAGAGCTCATTTTCCCCAAATCATGGCCCATCAGACAGAAGTCACTTCCCTAAGATTTCTATCAGAGGAAGGACAAAGGACCAGCTTGAAATCTGGCCAGGAGCCTTTCCTTCCGAGGAGAAACAAAACCCCAAAGGGTCACTGTGGTGTCAGAGCCCTTCCAGGGGCAGCACCAAAACAACTCCTGCCACTTCCAGGGCACTGCTGAGCCCAGGACAAGCCCCAGGTGCTCCTCAGGGGCTGTTTAGTTACTCCTCCCTCACCCTGCTCTCCTTTCAGGCACAAGTTGGAGGCAGAAGGGTGCCAGGATTCTGTCCCTAAAGCCTTCTCCAGCTCTGGGGTCTCTCAGCCACTGTCACAGCACCACTGCAGCTGTTTGGCTCAAACAAATGAGGCTTCTGCAGAGAGAGAAAACCTCTTCCTTGGGAGCAGAAAGCAAATGCTGGGCAGAAAGTGAGCATCATTATTAATTTACAATTCTTTCCTAACTTACTCCTGAAATGCCAAACCTGTTCAAAGGCATCTTCCTTTCCATGCCAGGGATGTTGGGCATTAGCTGTAGTCAAAACAGCTGAAATTGGATGACACATTGAAACATTCTTGTTTCCTGTAGCATTTTAAGGCTGTAACTGTGTCAATTACATTCTCTAACACTAAAATTATGCAGAAAGTTAATGTTGATGTAACTTTAAAGAAGAAATTTCTGTCATAAATGACACAAACAGATCCCTACACCCTGCAAATATTTACACACAGGAGTAAATCTCTTCTTCAAAGCCCTCCTACAACTGTCAATAGGAACATCAAGGAGATTATTACTCTTGATGAAGCATTTATCCCTGCATATAATACAGAAATACACCCAACAGAAAAAGTTCAGCAGTTTTATGGAACTTAGTAGATAATTCCTCAGAGCCCCATCTGTGGTGCAAAGAACTGTTTTCCTATTTCATTTCAAATTCACCTTTTAATTGCACGAACCTAATGGTTTCCAATTTTTCCTCCGTACATAATACAAGCAAAAAGAGGCTGTGGAATGTTTCTCTCTTATCTGGATATTGTCATTTTACTGTCTCAAACTTCTAAAAACAAGCTTTTGGCTGGGGAGGAAACCAGTCAGCATCAGACCTAGTGGGGAAACCCTGCACTTGCTCAATGTCTGTGGCTCTTACATAGTTCCAGATGTTCAGAACATTAATAATGCACTAACTCAAAACCTCTTTTTGAAACTTTAGAATGTGCAAATTGCATTAAAACCTCTTTGCCCTCATTAATGGTATTGTTACAATCCCAGTACTCTGGAAAATGTTTTTTGGCATTTGTTTAACTTTGTGATATTGCCATTTACTCATTTTAACAGCCAGTGTTCAAATCTTAATGCTTTTAATAGGCTGGGCTAAACAGACTACCATCCTTTGGAAATTTATTGAAGTAATTTATTAAATAAGTAAAAGTTGTCTGAAAGCAGCATTGCTTTGTTTTATTGATGGCAGAAAAAATGGGTTTCTTATAATTTATTTACCAAGCCATGTTACAGGGAAGCTTTAGAAATGAAAATATTGTCTTTTCAGAGTTCTATTCATGGTCTGTTGCTGAAACACCTCTTGAAAACAAAACTTTCTACCAATCTCATGTATCTCAATAAGAAAAGGCTCTGTCTGAAATGAAGAAGAGCCAGACATTGAGAATTAATCATGAAATGATATCCCTCCCTGAGCCTGTCACATCTGAGGGTGCCACAGTTACCTCAGGCCAGGGTTTAAATCCATGTGGACACAGCCAGAGGTTAAAGTGAGCTCCCTCCTGATGATTCCAAATAATTCCCCTCAACCTGAAGATTCTCAGGCTGTTGAAAGCAGCTCCACACTGCTCAGAGTTAATTAATATTGTTAATTCCTGCCTGTCTGGAGCCGTGGGAAGGTGCCAAGAATGGTTTGTCAGCACAAGGGCAAACAACACCTGCCTGAGACTCCTCTGCAGGTTTGGTGGATACCTGACACAGGGAGAGGGAGCCAAGCAACAAAGAGAGGAGCTCCAGCCCAAAGGGATTTGCTGTCACCCAATCCTGGCTGCTCCCACTCCAGAAAACATCCTCAGCCCAGAGAGCAGCAAAATGGGATGAGACTGACAGAGCCTGAACTCTGAACTAGCAGCTCCTAAAGTTATGAGACAAATACAAACTCAGCTGTGAAATTTAGCATTTATTTTTGCAATTGGCAAAAATTGCTATGTGTCATCACTATAACCTTACCCCAAAATTCTCAGGGAAAACAGCCAGTGCAAGGCAGCATGAATAATTTCCATGCTAATTTATGCTAATTGTGGCATTATTCCACGATCATGGAATAGTTTGGATTGCAAGGAACCTTTAAATGGGATCCAGTCCAACCTCCCTGCCACAAGCTCGGGTTTTCAAGCACAGAATTCTTATCAGTTCCTAAGTTTTCCTGTTGAAAACACTCATTCAAAGCCTTTTCCACTACAACTGTAAAAATTTTGCTTCCAAGTGATGACTCCTCAATTAGCAGATCCAAATTAACCAACAATGCCTTAGAGAACACAACAAACCAAACCAACATTAACATCATTGTCCAAAGCTTCTTTTGTTAAAAAAAAAAGCTACTAAGAAAGGTCAGTTAATTCATCATGATGGATTATCACTAAAATTTATAAGCATTAGCATTTTTCTCCTTGCTGGATAGCCTGACTTTGATATGACACATATTGAATGAATCATCCAAGATGCAGGCACCAGGCAAGATATATCTTAATGCAGACAGGTTGGCAACATGAGCCCTAATGGGCCTTATCTTAATCTTGTTTAAAAGCATCTTAGATTTCTGAGCAATCTTTTCACCTTCTGATATTCTCTTTTATAGAGTGTTTTTTTCTGGAGTTGCTACTGATTTTCACATAAATGCATTTTTGTTGCATAGTATCACCAGTTTTAAGAGCCTTAAAAATGATGGAGTTTGGAATTTAGTGAATGTTAAGATCAAGCTGATTTTTAAAAAAGTCAATGTGCCACAACTCCAACAGTGACACTAAAAATTGCCATGTTGCTTGTGAATTATCCCACATGAACCATCCCAGCTGCTCATAACAGACACCTATCAAACGTGGGGATGTACAGCTGATGGGTTGTTTGCCCATCTATATATTTTCCTCCACTGCATTAACTCCATATATCTGCCATACACGTATTTTAAACAGCCACCCTTCAATTAAAAATACATTTACTCAAATACCTGATTAAGATAAAGGGAAATCTCTCTACTATTGCTTTTTTCCCCCATTCACATTGCAGGTAGTAATTCCAAACTGAAATCTAATGTACGTACCAAACTAAATTCCAGCTCCATCAAATTACCTGGATAGAAAGTACTTAAAATTCAATGCATTGTCCTCAGCCTTCCAGACAGGAAAAAACCCCCTTTATTTGTGACTTATTCCAAAGTTGAAGCTTCAATTCATAAAACAGATTGAGCCATCAAAAAATCTGCTTAACTCATAATAGTGAGGTCCACGACCATGTGTATTAATCAGATCTTGACAGCCTTGAAAAATTCCTTTGAAGGCTGCAGCTTTTTAAAGAGAGGCAGCAATTTCCTGTGAAAATCACTTTTGAAATGCAAATATTCTGTATGATGATGAAAGAACAATATCTTGTTTTCCCTGTACTAATGTGCTTACATTATTCTGTATTTTCAACATATTAATCTCAGACTTAAAGGCAACCCAATCCCAAATAAAAGTAGTAGGAAGAAAAAGGGCACCCATAGAAAAATATTGGCAATGTGATTTTAAAATATCATCCTTCAATTGTCTGCAATTTCTATTTATCAATACTTTGCTGGGCTCAGGGAGTGTTCCTACAAAGAACAGAACACTCAGCGTGTGTGGGGTGACCTTTCAGTGAGGCAGAAGGGCAGGGAGGGGGAAGGTTCCAGAGCTGGCCAGCAATTGTTTTCCTCCTTTATTAAATGTCATTACAAAGTCTCTCTGTACTTGCAATTCACATTACTATTCTCATAAAAACCTTCATAAATATTTGTCAGGTCTGGATATGGAAGATCAGCTCTCCAACATGACCCACTTGGAAAGATAATGCTGGAAACTGAAAGGTGCTCCAGTTAAATTCTTAAATAAATTGGAGATTTCTTGTCAGATCATTTCCTCTGCATGGAAGTGCAGAGTTTTGTGAGGTTAAATAAATTTATGGTCAGTAATCTGCTTTTTTCAGGGGCTTACATTACCTGGTCTGATGTGGTCACCTAATGGTTACTGTCAGGAATTGCACTGTGGTTCCAATTCCTAAAGACACCCGGGCAAGAAACAACCCTCCCTTTGCAGCCTGCCAGTTAAATAATAAAAGATGAAGGGTTTGTAAAAATAGAATATAAATAGTTTATTTCATTCTGTAAAATATTCTCTGTTTAGGAACCTTAGGGATGAGGGGAAAGGTCTGAAATTCTATTTCCACCATGCTGGGGTTTTTAATCATTTGGTAGGATTTTTTTGAGAGGTCTTTGTGCTTTGTCTGATAAGATGATTTTTAAAAATCATAAATAATCACTTAAAATTTAAAAATTCACACCCTTGCAAGCACTACAAGAAAAATGAGTATGAGTTACAGAATTATCTCACAGGTTTATTTTCCTGTTCCTGACCATAAACAACAGTAACAACAAATAGAGAAGAAAGCAGAACTACTGGGAGATTCAGATTAACCATAATTAGATAACTGTTGTCAGTGAAATTAGATATTACATAGTCTGAAATGGAGAAATCTGATTCTTTTCAGCCAATGTCAGTGAGCAATTCCCCTGACTAAAGAAAAATACTCTCCAATTTCCAATGCAGTGAAATGGAACAAGAAACAAGGGAAGGAGAAATTAACTGGGTGAATTCTGCATTCTGATAGCACAGAAAGAACATGCAAATGCATTCTTACTACTGAGTTATACAGAAAGTATCATTTCATGATGTGGTTTTTTTATTTTTTTCTTAATAAACAATTTCTAAACCTTCAGGGAAACAACATAAGGAAAAATTGTGGATCTGGCTGGCTTTATGGTAATGCTAATTAAAATTATTGTCTGTGTTAATAAGTGCATCTGTTGAGAAAAACCAAACATGCTTGCTCATGAAAACAAACCTGAATGCCAAGAAATAACAATATAATCCCACTGTGTTATTCCACCACATTTATTTGATAAGCATTTCTGTATGTTGATGTATAAAGCAGAAGATCACACAGTGCATTTTCAAAGGTGTGTGGTTTGAGGGGAAGAACGGGAATTCACATTTCCTCACCTTATAGGATGGCAAAAAGCACAAGATGCCTTGGCCAACTGTGTGGCAGACTGAGAGCAGCAGGGCTCCCACCTCGTCCTGGAACTCGAAGGTCTCTGTGTGCTGGAACGTCGCGCACAGCTTCCGCCCGTTGGGGCCCGCTCCCACCGTGCCGACCCAAACCTGGGGTGTTCCACAGGGAGAGAGGTGATTCTAAACCAGGCTGCAGACACCACATCAGCTTCAAGAATGAAATTTTAACTGTGAAAGAAATACTGAGGTATTTCTTAAATTCATTTCAGTACTTGAAGCGCAGTAATTGATATGAGATGGCTGTTACCAATATAGCACGAGCAACTTTTCCAGGGAAATGTGTCTAAAAATTGCCTCTTTATTCATTTGGAAGTGTCCTTTTCCATTGCATTAAGCCAAGCAACAGTCTGGACCTTTCCTTTAACTGACAGAATAGGTTTGCCATCACTTTCATTTGGTTTTTGTACCATGGGCAGCATTAGAGCTCCGGAGAGGGAACAGCCATGCCCAGTTTACCTGGGAATTCCGGATAACGTGATTCGCCTCCAGCTGAATGGAAAACTTCACACCAAGCTCTGAGGAAAAGGAATCCATGGGAGAGAGTGTGCCTGATGTCAGAACAATTGTTCTGACTTCATTTAAGTCAGAAAAAGCCTAGGTGGGAGAAAGAAAAGCAGGAATTTAGAAAATCAACACAATCCCTTTCAGATCTGATGTGTATTTGTTATCACTCAGATTATTTTAGGCTTTTTTCACACTCAGCTCACCACAGCAGGGTTCAAGCACCAAAAATTCAGCATGTGGACAAGGGTTTTCTGCCTTGAACTCTTTTTGTGCTTGGGCCTCGTGAAGAAGGAACTTGTATCTGCATCATCACGTTGGTCTTCAGTCATCCAGGTGTAAGTTTGTTGTAGAGCAACCCTGTAATCATCTGCAAACCTATACAGAGAGAGAAATATCAGTAAAAACTGCAATTAAGCAATCAAATTGTGAGCATTCAGCTCATAAATGTTAGACCTGACCTGCTGTTCTCTTTGAAGAGATAAGAAAGGACCATGAACAGGCCTTTGAGCACAATCTGTGCTGCAGGGCTCACAACTGGCACCTCAATAAGTTCCTCTCTCCCATGCATAGATACTTTTTCTTCTTTTTCCAGGGCAGCAACAAGATGTTTCTGCAAGAGGAAAATTCCATATTAACAACATTCTAAGTGTCTTCTCAAAACCAAAGTTAATAGAGATACAAGACTGTCAGCTTAAAAGTTTATTTAAAATACCTATAAAGCCAGAGGGAAAGGGGCAAAGAAGGGCCAAGGGAAAGGGAAAAATACTTTCAATTTTTAACAAAGCTTTTAACATATCTGGCTTACACAGAAAGGAGGGGTAAACTTGAAAATAGGGTAAAACATTTCAACACTTAATAAAAATGCAGCTGGATAGAACAGGCAAAAATATCACTGGCTCAATTGTTCAATTCAAATAATTGTATGTGAGCAATTGCATCCTTCAAAACATTGATTCTCCACAAATTCCAGTAGCTCGAGTGGATTACTCCTGGCTTCATCAGGAATCATTTTCAGACAAATTTCAGTACTGCAGTAAACTAAAACATCTCTTTGCATCTAACTTATGTGCATTTTAAGATGTTTAACACCACCCATATTATGCATGGTGACGCTCATTTATACAGCACACAACATTACCTGAAAAATGGGAAAAGTAAGCCCAGTTATTCCCATTTTGTGCAAAAAGCTGAGCATTTCTCTGCCACTCCACACCTTACAGGCAGTTTCATAGGCTCTCTCCACCAGCTGCCCAGAGCTCTCCTGCAACCAGCTGCAAGAGAGAAAAAGCAGAAATCATTTCAGCATTGATTTCAGAGATTTAGAGACACTTTGCACGTACAAAGCAAACCTCAAAAATTGCACCAGACTTCTATGATGATGATAAATGTTTTACTACATGTAAGGAGAAAGATTCTGCTTTTCCTTTAGCCTGTTTTTCACTGTTGAACTCCCATGGAACTGCTTTGGATGCAGCTCACTGAAATGAGAAGAAAATTTCTCCCCACATGTTTATACTTTATATAATAGATAATAAAGAAAAGGAATTAAAATGTAATTTCCTCTTATGATATGTCAGGCTCATTCAAGCAAGACTTCTGCTGCATATCTAAAGCCACTCATCACTACTCCAATTGCTGCAGGTTGGTTTGTCATCCCTGTCAACTGCTGACTTTCCAATTAAGAACAAATCCTGAGGCATGAAATGAACACTTTTCATATTTACACATGGAAGGGAAAGTGGGGCAATAAAAAGTGCACATTTAAACCGACCCACAGGGATTGGCAACTGCTGCAACTTGAAGCAGAATGATAATTGTAATACAATGCAAAATGTGATTGACTGCTAAAAGCATGAGCTAAACATGGAGATCACCTCATTTGTGGCAGAGCTGGAATTTTCTCTGGGTGAGCATGTCCTCCTTCACCCCTGCAGTACCACAAGACCTTGTCTGTGGCTAGCAAAGCAGGCAGCTCCCTCCCTCCCTCCCAGGAAAAGCTGGAGCTGTCTGCTCCATCAAGAGGCAGGAGGCATCAAAAAGACAGCTGTCAGTGCTGCAACAGCTCAAAATATTCACCTGCAAAACCAGTTCATCATTATCAACTCAAGAGTAAGGCTCTGGGACTGTTTCAGTTCTAGATTTCCTGCCCTGTCACCACAAATAATCTGATCCATGGAACAATTAAAATATAACTTCCCTTCTGCCAAGTTAAATGCAAACAAAGCCTCACCAATACTGCCACAACAATCACTTCTTTGGCTATAATTTGCTTTATCTCATTAAGGGATGGTGATCACTAACACAAGCAGAATTTGGCCCCAGTTCCTCAAATGTAACATCAAAAAGACCTGGAATTGAAATTAGGACAAGGCCCCTACGACAGGAATTAAACAGATTTACAATGGGTAAAACACTTCAGGAAATGTAAAATGTTTCCCTGTTATGAACTTCAAACACCATCACATACTTTTGAAATAATAAATGCAAATACAAACTTAACACAATGGCAAATTATCACCAAAAAACACCCTAAATTCTCAAATAAATTCCATCTAGCATTAAAGCATTTACTTGCAAAGCCTGTTAAATTATTTTTAGAGCTAAGCTGGAAGCATAAATAAAATTAGCTCGATTCCCAGAAAGGTATCTCTGGTTTTGAAGTGAAAATTGCTGTATGCAGTATTTCCAGGAAAAGAATGAATGGATGTTGCACACATGCCTTCAATTCCAGGAAGACTATTTGCTGCTTCCCTCACTACCAGAAAATTCCACTGTTGACACAGCATATTCCATTGAACAAAGTGATCAGCCCTGCTAAATGTGCATCTCAAACCAGTGGAGGTGTGCTGCCAGGCTCTGCTGCTATCTGCAAATTCCTCACAAAGGTCACTGCAGCACCTCTGTGGCACTAAGCCCATCCTTAAGTGCTTTCTGGAATGAGGGCCCAGGATCTTTAGAAGTGAAATAAGATTTTTTTTTCTAGCTCCCCATGCATTTGGCAAAGCCATGTCACTGTGCAGGGGCATTTTACCTATTACTGGCTATTTACACCCAGTCTTCTGCTTTCCAGCAACTGCTTTTCATGCTGCTGGCAGATTTGCCAAGACAATCAACCTTAGTTTTTCTGATAAGGTTAAAAAGCTTGAGGCAATCAAATCTTCAGCCATGCTGTTCTTATCTTTTACTAAAGTTTAACATTTGAAATATCCAAGGTAGGAGAATTGGCTTCTGCCAAGCAGAAAAAGCCCCTTGTCTCTGTGTGACACAAACATTAACTCTGAGAAGAGAGTGAGGATGGGAGAGTGAACTCCTCCTGTGCTGAACAGCCCATTGAAGCAAGATGAAGATACTGCACACACTGAAGCAGAACTCAGTTCGCTGCAAAGCCACTTGTAGCATTATTCACTTTTTTCTGGTGACTTTGATACTTCTACTTCACCCAAAAGACTTTGCCCTGGACCTCTTGTTTCTTCCTGGTCTTCTGTCAATTTGCTTTTGTTACATCCCCTTTCATGATTTTCAACTTGTGTTCAGCTCTTCCCCTTCCAGGAGGTTGTTTCCCAGGGAAAAAATAAAAGGGCATGACTGACAAATTCACTTTCAACTATGAAGAATTTGGTGGATTCCAATCTGATTCCAAGAACAGATTCCAACCTGTTCCAAAGACTTCTTGTCCAAGGCTCTGAAAGCATTCTATAAATGGGAACTAATTGATTCTTTGACAAAATAATGCTATTATTATTTGTCAATAAGCAAACGGAAACGTGTGAAATACAAAAATTCACCTTATGAAAATTTTCATGCTGAGCTTTATAAACCAGGAGTCTGAAAAAGCCCCATAAGGAGCAGCACATCATTGAAAAGCACAAAACTTTCCAAAAGAGAACTTCAATATTTCCATATGAGACCAGTAGTTCTTTTAATAGATCAAACCAGTGGATTCCTCACATGAACATAACTCAAACAACTGCATAGTTTTAAGTGTACCTTTGCTGCACTTTATCTGATGTGACAGAGTAACAGATACCATCAAAGGGAATCGAAAGGTAATTTTAAAAAATATTAATTGATAAAAAGCAATAAAAAAGTTGCTTTACTTTATCAAGGAGCAGCACACAGCTTGGAGGGGCTCGTGGTGCTTCTGCCTGATGTTGTTGCTGACCATGACCTGGAGCTCCTCTCGGGCAGCTCGGAGCTGGCTCTCGGTAACCCCGTAGCTCACGGACTCCCGAGCACAGTCCTCAATGTTGTGGGCTTCATCCAAAATGACTACTTGGTCTTTTAGCCCAATGTCCATCTAAACAAGAAAATTATTGTCTAGTAAAACAGAGTCAAAGACATGAGAAACAGCAAATAACAGGATCCTGTTAAAAAATGCATATTCTGCACCACAGTACAAATGAAGCTTTTCAGGTTTTGAATCAATTTCCATAACCAAACCCCAGGAGTTATTTTATAGATAGTATTTTGGACATGAATGGGATCTCAGCTGACCATAGAAACATAATATTCAGCGGGTAATTTCACTTTTCACTTCAGCTCTTGCCACTTCTCACCAACACACTTACACTGTCCCGGATCTGTGGGTCCAGGAGATAATTGTAAGGACAGAACACGATGTCTGCCCCCACCATGAGCTCTCTGGCTGCAAAATAGGGACAGGCACGAAGCTTCCTGCCCAGGCTCACCAGGTCTTCAATGTCCCAAGCCTGGCACACCCTGGGTGCAGGCTGCAGGGCATGGTGCTCACTGAGCTTGTGAACACCGTGGTAATAAGAGCAGGACTTGCCCTGAAAGCAAAGAAGTGCAGAGATTTAGTGGGTACAAGAAATAATGAAAACCAAGCAGGCTAAAATCCCCCAATGTTCCATGCATTTGGCTAGTCCTTGGAAATATTTCTGACAGCTGCTTTTTATGCCAGACAATAACACCTTATGTCAGGTAAATCCACATTTCTAAAATGTACATCAAAAAAGGACACTTTTTTCTTCTTCATCTATAAATCCAGAGATAATTTAAATCTTATTACAACGTTAACCTCGTAGTCATAATCTTATTCCTGTCATCATAAGTTTTTACAGTATTACTATTGTATATCAACATTTTCTAACAATTAGTATTTAATTTTAATGTCACCAGGTGGCATTTAACCAACATAATATCAAGAAGTAAAAGATGTTACTCATTCCAGCTGTTAAATCTGACTTTGTTTAATGAATGCTCATTTTCTCAAACAGAATTACTCACATGTTTTCCTTCCAGCAATTCTACACACATTTCATTCCTATTACTACTGTTGGACACCACTGGATGAATACAGGTGTAGTCCCTGCTGGAAAGGATTGTCATGGGGACACAGGAATAGGCTGTCCTCTTCAGCTCCCTGCTGATCTGGGTTATTTGCTTGTGCGTTCGTGTCCCAAAAAAAATTTTGGGAACACACAACCGACCTCCATTTTCTTTCTTCTTTGTGTGACTGGGATCTTTTTCAGATTCTTTCCCAGAAGAACAGGAACACTCAGTGCAAGGGCCAGGAGGCTGCAAACCAAGACAAAAAAAATGATTCACAAAATCCCACTGCAAGATGAATGTGCTAAATCTGCTTATGGTCTGGAAAGTGCCCTCTGGGATAGCTGGTTCAGTCACCAGGGCTGCCCACCAAGCTGCAAAAAGTTCTGAAATGTTAGAGCACCACATCCTTGTGCCTGGAAACCCCCCAAAAAAACTCCCAGCAATCACAATTTTGTCATAACCCAATCAGAAAGAATTATTAATCCAGTGGAATATTTACACATGTGAATAATGCAAATAAAGCTTCTCACATTGAAGCTTCAGCTCAGGACACTCCTGTTACAGAGCAAGAGTCCAAAACCTTCAATGAAGAAAACTTGGAACAGACACTCAAATCAAAATAAGTTTTTTCTTTAAAGCAAGCAGAAGAATTGTAGACAGTTCAGGAATTCTGTGTGCAGATAAAACAGACTACACCACACATTCTCCATTAGAAACATGTTTGCTGTGCCATTCTGCCAAAGGCCATCGAGTAACCAGGAGAACAAAAGAAACACAGGGAATAATTCTAAACAGAACCTAATCCTGTCAAATATTTGTTAAAAGCCTTTTTTTTTCTTCCTGAGAAGCACTGTGGTTCAGAACATTAAATACTGGAACAACTGACATGAAATTGTCATAATGAATTTGAAGAGACACATAGGAAACAAGGAACTCAAGTGTAACCATGTCCAAACACACCTCTCATGAAAGAGTTCTTCCAGAGTCTGAGAGTTTGTATTTGGGCTCCAGGTGGTAGTGCAGGTAACAACATGTAGCTGCCCACTGCAGTACTCCTCCCTCCCTCCCTTTAATTGTATCAGTAAGATTATCCATTATAAACAAATGCTAAGTCATGCTGTGTGTTACACCACAATTCTGGGGATCAAGCTGTCTTCAGCTTCCACTCCAAGGAAAAGCAAGTTCGTGTTACCCTCAGCCCCACTCAGCCTTGTCTGCCATTAAATATTACAATACATGATAGAAAGCATGTAAATGTAACCCTCTGGAGCTGCCACTCACTGGGATAAAAGGTTCACTGATGTGCCAAATAAACAGGCCTCAAAGCAGATAAAGTTACACCCATGCTGGAATTGTTACATTCCCCTCTCAGGTTGCCAGGAACAGCAGATTTCATTACCCTGTGCTGCCACATTAAATAGCCAGTTCCAAATATCCTGCCTTCTATATTGAATAATTACTTATTCACAGAAAGGATAAAAAGAAGAGTTATGAATGGGGCTCTTGTCACCAGGCAAGCAGGAAACAGCTGACATATGGTATATGTTACATACGTGCAATGCCCAGCTCTGTGCTCACACAGAAAGCTCCAATCCTACCTTGATTTTTCTATCAGTTAGATTCTGCTTTGCTCCTGGAAATAATGAAAAACACATTACTAAGATAAAAATTAATTTAGCTGAAGCAGTGACTGTGTAGGGCCTTTAAGAATACGTCTATCTTTTAATTTTAATCCAAGTTAGATTGTGTTTTCAGAGGGAAAAATAATATACAGGACACCAAGATGAGACTTTACCATTAATATTTCACTGCTATGCTAAGCCAAATAAAAATAATAGAAAAATATTAGGCATCAGGCAGCTGTCTTGCAAGAGCTCTTAGAGCAACAGGAAAATGCAGCTCAAATTAATATATAAAAACATGAACAGAAGGTTCTCCTATGATGGGCTTAAAATACCAGATATTATTCTTTTCATAAAAAAGAAATAAAGTGTTCTTATGTGTGAGGCTTATAAATTACAGTATTTTACAGGTGGGCTTAAAAGTTTGGCTTAAGGGGTTTGGAACTGGTAGAATACTGGCATTAAGAAGCACTTTAACCATTATTCCAGTACTAAAAGGTTACCTTTAACTTTGAAAAAAGTTTTAATGTTCAAAAAACACTCAAACCCACAATATTGAGAAAGTTGTAAACTCAGGCTGATTTTATAGTAAGTAGTTAAGAAATAAAACTGCCTGCAGTAGTCACAGCATTTCTGAAAGCCACAGCCACCATTAGCCCCAAATACTTTAATAAATAAAACCTTTTTAGAAGGTCCTTCATAATATAGAAAAACTTTAGAAAATTGATTAAAACACAGTTTAAAAGTTGAGTTCCTAGTATTCTTTCCACATTACTCAAGTGAGTCGATTTGCACTTGAATCCTTAAAATACATCTTTAAATTTTATTAAAGGCAAACTATTTTAATTCTGTATTTCTCTAAGAAAAACCAACTGTGGCTATCATATAGCAACACCTAACGTGGTGTTCCTCTCCCACTCCTACAGCAGAAAGAAAACTCTCCATGAACAAGGGGCTTCCTTGGCAGTGCTGCCTCAAAGCACAAATTTTTACACTCATAGCACAGAGATACTGGTTAAGAGGTAACAAAATTAGAAAATGTTTCAATTTATCTATGAAGGAATTAGGGGAGGAGGCTGATTAGAAATAATTCATACTAAGACAACAGAATTGTATTTCACGATACAATGAAGCCCTCTGGCTTCAGAACTAAACCTGTTTTCAGCTGTTGGAATCTGAAAGAGGGATTTTCATTTGGAAGAGGGCAAAACAAGATCCTCCTGTAGTCTCTGCAGTATTTAATCAGAAACACCCAGGAACAGATGCCATTAGAGATCAAATATCAGCCTATATGGACCTTAGGCTAATGCAGCTTGTTTGTACTTCTGTCAGGGCTAGATAAAACAGCCTATCACATCAATATTTATATGGCCAAAACGTGGAAGAACGATTAAAAAAGGAATAATCAAGTCCACCACCCTGTACTGTGTGTAAAATAGAGCTAAACAAACACTGGGGCTGTGATCTTTGAAACACAAAGAGGTAAGAGGAGTTCTTCATATCTCCATCTACATTTCCCAGTTACAAAGCCACCTGAATGCTGCAGCAGTGAATGTCTCTTGTGTGAAATATCACACAAGCACAATCTAGGGAGATATCAGCAGTGACATTAGCAGAGCTTTTCAACTGCTCCTTTGGAAGCTCTCAGGAAGCCCAGTATTCTGCTGCTGCTGCAGCCTCTTGTTTAAAGAACACAAAGCAGCTGTTTATCCTCCCCCAGTCACCAGCAGGTGAACCCAGTTCAATATTTATCACAGGCTTTCACAGATCACTGCTAACCAAGCAAACGTTTTAATTAAGCTGGAACTTGCTTCAAAGAGCTCATTCAAAATGTCAATCAGCAGGAAAAGGATCAGATACGGTGTCAGGTGAGAGCATGTAATACAAATCCACAACTTTCTTCATCCCATCGTGGTAAATTAGCCCATTCTGGAGTCCAGACCCTGATTGTAACAGGCTGCCAGTCCCCTGGAATGTGTAACAGAAGTCACTCAAACCCCATTGTGCAGGTTGTAAGCAATATGTTAAACTGCAATGGGCTAGCACATTAAGACAGATTCTTTTCACAGTTGTTTTTTGATACCCCAAGTGTTTGTTACACTACTCTCCATTTACTGTTTACTTTCCTGCCCTGGTAGAAATGGGGATTCCTTAACCCAGCTGCCCCAGTTTCTCAGGCCATATGCTTTGACAGAAGTAATCAAGAGAGTACCCTGAGGGTATAATTTCCCCTTGAAGCTCACACTGGAACTGCCCTCCCTTGCAGGAGTTAATAGCAGAGGGCCAGAGATGGATTCCCAGGCTCTGGAGTGAGAGCAGCTGAGAACAGGTTTGGATGCTCAGCCACACATCTGCAGGTGCTGTGATGCAGCAGTGCTGGGCAGCACCTCCCATGCTCCCACAACAACCAACCCATTCTCCCTCTTGGAGTATAAACAGGACTTGATAAGAAACTGAATCTGCTTTAAGCAGAGGATTGACCACTGTAAAACACAGTGGTCAATTCAGGTTATTCAAAGGCAGGCTTGCCTGAGTGAGCAAGACAATGCTGTTATCACATTATTGTATCACCCTAAATACACAGCCCATCAGGGTAAGTGTTGAACAGAAGCTCTGTATTTCCTACACCACACCAGAAAAGCATTTTTACACCTAACAGCCCGTGCTGTGATGCTCCTCCTGTTGTAAAGAAAATGCAGGTAAGGCTCAGAAATACTAATGAGAAATAAGGCTTTACTTACTGCAATTTTCTTGATACCAGACAAGCTCTCAGTCTGCTAAAGGAAAAGTTCATCACAGCAAAATAATACCTCATTCTTTCATCCTTAAAAAGAAACTTAAACAGAAATTACCCCCTTTCTTTCTTCTTAGGTCACTTCTTTCTAAAGCTGTAGCAAACAGTAAAGTTCAGTTTTCAATTTTCTTCTAGACAAGAAATTTCTCAAAGTTTTAAATCAAATTTTTCATGTACCCACACCAAAGTACCAAAGGAAGCTTTACAGTCAGGAAGGACGAGAGGTCTTTTTATTTGAAAATCAATAGCACACTCTGGTGGCGTTTGGATTTCAAACTACCAATTGAAGCTCAGTGGCACAAAGCATTTCAAATCTTACTAAAAAATCTACAGAGCTTTCCAAAACTAATACAAACTACCTCCCATCAAATGGCCTACAACACAGATTCACTTCTGTTAAGAAAATATTTAGTTCCCAGTATCTTACAGTAATCCTATAGCTTTTGGTTTCCTTTGTGGTTACCACATCACGACTTGGCCTCTCACACTCAGCCCGCTACTGCCTCACATTTCTTCTTCTACTGCTTTTGCACCAACAAACATTTATGTAAAGTCTATTTTAAAACAGTAAGAAATGCAGAAAATGCCTAACAAAGCTGCACAAACAGGTGCAATCTGTATCTTAACTTCTGATGTGATACTTCTGCTACAGAAAGTGGAAATGAAAACCAAAACACTGAGGAACCTTTGGATTAGCTGCAATGTTTGCTCTAACTTCATTAGGCTGCATTTCATGCATAACCCCTTATAAAATATTGTTTAAAATTGTTCTTGAACCAACACTCCTGATGTAAAAGACATTACTGAATTACTCACTGTTTGAGGAGAAAAAGGAGCAGTTTTCATGCTTTTTTCAGAGTGAACAATCAGCTCTCCATTTTTCCTCTGATGATAAACTTCCAAAGCATCAACGAACTGCACTCCTTTTGCCAAGCAGTGACGTTTTCTAACCTGCTGGGCAAAGAAACAATGTAAAAATGCACTGGGCAGAGGGATGTGCTCACACTGCCAGCCCTGGTTTTGCTTCAGCTGAGTCTGGTTTAATAACTGGGCATCAACATTTAACCACATCTAAGCCACACAAACGTCATCAGGGAAAGTGATAAAGTTTTAATTATAAAAGAATCTGTAGTTATTGCTGAGTTTTTCTGCTTTGCTTTACCACTGTTACAAAACTTACAGAAATTATAACACCATCAAATGGGAATAAATATATTTTGGGGATATTACTTGTCTAAATGTGAAAGATTTTAGGATAATGAACAATTTAGTGCAACAATGGACTCCTTTGTAACAAGTAACAATAAAAATGAACAAAACCCCGTCACTCTAAACTGTGACTGTGAAATGACTCAGTTATTTCCTACACTCTCCCCTGTAACATTAACTGGGATTTGAGAGTTTGGTTGAGGTACACCCGGATTATTTCACTGCCCATGAACTCTGCTCACCTGCTGCTCTGTTTCTAAAGGACGAATTCTTTTCCTGTCCACTTGAAAATCGTCGTTCTCACTGTCACGAAGAGATAACTTTTTTTTGGCAGACAGTTTTGAAGCTAGTGTTTCATTTTCCTTACATTCTGCAATTAACAAAATAAAATGGATGTCCATTACTAGGGACACATTAAGTAAGGGCAACATTTTAAAATGTAATTACTACAGAATAGTAACTGCTAGGATTACTATAAATATACATGGTGTAGGAAACAGTGTCAGACATTTCTAGAAACATTAACCCCGGTACAGATTTCATGCAGGGCAGAACCATGGCTGCTATTATGATGGTAAAAAAACCATCCCTGTCTTGAAAGCAGCAGAATTTTAGCTGCCTACAGATGAAGTTACCTGTGTTTGTCGGTGGGCTTCCAGGTTTTCTGGAAGTTCCTGTGTCAGGATAACTGGCAAAACAAGGAGCACTGTGAGTCCCACTTGTTGCAGCCTCGTTGCTCTTAGGCTGGGAGTGACACTTGCAGTGACAGGGTGGGGATGGCTCTGCCTTCCTGTCCTCCTTGTCACACGACGAGGTTGGCACTGATTTCTCTGGGGGACAAAGTCATTTGTCTGTCATTAAAACCACTCCAGACTCGACACGAGAGCCAGAGATGCACAACAGTGAAGGTGAAAGTTCAGGTACCAGCCATGAGCTCAACAAGCTGTGGTCACCCTCTGAAGAGCTGCAGTGCACAGGAAGGAAAACACCTCCCTCCTCCCATTCAATCCACACAACCACAAACCACAAGGATTTTCTCCCAAAGTTCCAACAGCCACATTCCCCTGTGGAACCCCAACCCAGCTCAGCATTACTGCTTTATGCTGCCATTAAGGAAAGGTGTCCAGTGGTGGACCCAGACCTGAAACCAAAGGTTCTAGATGAAAAACAATTATTTTATATTTTGTAATAAAAATTGTGCAGGCACTAAGATACTTACCATACAAAGCTTGCTGCCATGATAATGCAGAACACAGTAATGCCAAGCTTTTGCCACTTCCTGTGGGGCTCTCCAGCAAACAGTGCTGCCTGTTATTCAAGCCTTTAACAATCTTTAAGGAGAATAAAAGAAACAGAATTAACAGAAAACAAAGCAGATGTCCTTAGCTAATCTCAGCAGTAACATCCCAATGTCCAGCCTAAAACTTCCCTGGCACATCTTAAGGCTGTGCCCTCTTGTCCTGTCACTGGTTAAAACTCTTTAAAAATGTTTAAATATAAATGCAATAACTCATTTTGAAAGGTTCTCCAAAAAATGAAAACTTATTGAAATACTACTGTACATAATCAATGTGTTTAAACAATGTGTTTTACTAAATCAGTCCCCCCCCTAAAAACTTGAACATTTGTATACAACTGTTATTACTGCATACCTAGATAAACAACCACATCCTTACACCACATGGAACTTGTTTCTTGGCATAAATTCTCCCAGATCCAAAATGTACTTCACCAGTCCCTAATCATGGCCCAGATATTGCACAGCACAGAGAACACTGAGTGGTTACCACTGAAATTCTCAAGATGCTGCAAGCTCTGATTTTCACGTGTCAGCTCTCCAAATGCTGACAGAGATTTTGGAGTTCCAAATATTGGAAAAACACAAGCTCTTAGTCTGGCAAATGCCAGTATAAATTGTACTCACAGCATTCATCATAGCGAGCTGGGAGGGGTAAGCCTTGCAGGGGAAGAGGATCTTCACCCCCCCAATTGTATATTCTGCCCCATCAGAAGGCATTGCCAGTTTTTCTCCTGTCTACTTCAGGTTTAAAACTGCAATTAAAATACAGAATTAGCAACTCAATGCTAACAAACAAAGCCTGAAACAAATGTGGCACCAAATAAAACCAAGAGGCTGTTAACCTGGTAACAGCTCAGGATATTAACAGAACTGGAATATAGGAATTTATAGCACACATCATCATTTCAGACTTGGTCTCCATTACAAGCAAGAGCAAGTTGCCACCAGCTGAAGAGTAACATCAGCAATTTAAATAAAAACACCATGAGCTGCACACACCAGTTCAGATCCCATTAGTCAGACTGGAGGTAGAATCCAAACCCACGCAGGAAAAGTATTTTAGAATATTAAATAACTAAAACCAGCCAGTTTTTTAACTCTAGAGGTCCATCAGCTTGAACTGCAAGATGTCATAAACTACAAACACACAGCAGCTTGTACATTTTATAACAATGAAAAATAGAACGGGACAGTGACTTTAAAAATGAGATGTTTAAAAACATCTTTCTTCCACAAATAATACAATAATTAGTCAGGGGAAAAGGGGTATCAGTCACTTTACTATCCTGTGATTATTACCTTGAATATCTCTAGATATTAAAAGACAGACAATTTCCCTGTGTTAAAGAGGTAATATTATTGAACTAAAAATATTGAAGAGACATAAATGGCTTTAAGAGACAATATTTTTGAACAACAGAGGATTTTTTGCCTCATAGTTTTTCGACACTGACAAAGTAAGACAGCAACTTTAAACTGGCAGATTCTCTGGGATAAATTAACCCATCTGACTTTTAGTAATTAAAGATATACATCAAAAAAGCACCAATGTGTGGCACAATTCAGCTTCACCATCGAGCTTGCCAATAGGAAAAAGCAATTCTAGCAAAAGAAGATCGCTGACATGAGTTTACACCCAACCCCTCCTTCCAAAAGGAAAGGCCACCTCACTCCAAGGCTTTTCCTCAACCCATTCTGGGAGGACTCGCTTAAACGAGCATGACTCCGAACGAAGTTTGGCCCTGAGGAGGAGGAGGGAGGGCCCGGGACACGGCGGAGCCCCTTCGTGCTGTGACCACATCCACCAGCAGCGCACCGGGCGCTCTCCCCAGCGACATCTCGACCCGGGCAGAGCCGCTTTGCCTCCCGAGGGCAGGCGGCGCTCAGGAAGCGGTGTGGCCGCCCCAGCCCAGCCCACACAGAAGCACCTGGGCGTTCGCTTCCTCTGTGTGCTCGGCGAGGCGGAGGCGCCGGCAGCCGCTCCCCCCGCTCCCCCCGCGCCCCTCACGGCCCCGCACCTGCGGCCCCGCGGCCCCTCAGCGCCCTCCGTC
>VXAX01007347.1:798397-829005 GCA_013399835.1 Leptocoma aspasia
ATTATTATTATTATCATTATCATTATTATCTGCTTGTTTTAAGCAGAGTGCACAGAAAACACCATGAAAAAATGAAATAGTTTCTGGAAAGTCAGTGTCTTTTCACTACTGCCTCCCACAGCTCCTGTTTTTGTCAAGTGTCTGTGCCCCCAGGTGTTTCCCTCAGGTGAAATTTGGGATGAAATTCTGGAAAACTTCAAAGCAAAACAGGCAACCCCCTTTGAACTTCATACTGTTGCTGTTTTTTTTATTTAAATACCACCTACAGCATATAAAAATTACACTTGGAACTGAGGAGAAAAAAAATACATTTAGATTATTTACATAATTTACATAAAGATGACAAAAATACACTCGGTAGGCAGATGGAGATGGGGTTGTTACAGCAGGAATCCTGGAACACAAACCCACAGGGTTTCCCATATTTCCACGTGGTAATTCCATCCTTACACACAAAAGAACCAACCTCCATGATGGAGCAGAATGGATTTGGCCTTGGAATTGCTTTGGCATGGCTGAAACCTGTCCCTCCTCTCCTTATTCCTCTGCAGTCACCCTCAGCATCCATTTCACTTTTTAATCTTATCCTGACAGCTCAAGATACCTCTGCACTCATTTCTTCAAGTCTTTCTCATCTCATTTTTTTAAGTTAAAAACCACAAAACCATCTGAGTTGTATTCTTTAAAAATCCCATTTATACGGCTCATTTTTACTATCAGCACTTTTTTTTTCTTTTTTAAAATAAACTTTTAGACCAGTTTCAAACTCTCAGTGAAGGCTGGTTGATCTTTAAATTAAGTTCCTGATCTCATGAATTGAAGCTTTGAGCAATGGTTTGACACACAAATAAATTTTCTAATTTTCTTAGAACTCAGAGTGATGGTGCAAGTTTTTGACACCACTTTTTCAAGTATTCCTTGGAGTACTTTATTTCATCTTGCTCTGCAAGGCTCTGGAACACCAGCTCATTTACCTCAAGCAAAGCACTTGAATCTCCAATTTTTCTCACCCATCATTTTGCTGTTTGCCCAACAAAAGAAATACTCACTTTTAAGTGCTATAAAACCCTTCCAGGTGTGTTGCTGTGTCACTTCAGGAGCTGAGCAAGCCTGAAAACCACTGCTTCCCTGGAAATTATTTACTGATCCCTTCAGCCTCACAAGTTCTCCCTGGAAGCAAGAAAATCCTATTGAAGGGATTTTCTTCTCAGCTGTAACTGCATCAATGAATGAAAAACGTGGACTTCTGCTCCAGCTCCTCAGTCCACTTTCACAGCTTTTTCCAAATTTAGGCACCATAAAGAGAGGGAAAAGCTACAGGACAACTTCCCTGGAGGTTTTTTTTTTTTTTTTCTAAATTCCACTGACACTCATGTTAATTATTTCAATGATGGTGTTTTCCACACACTGGCACAGCTGAACATCAGGGTCCAGGCTTGCAGTGTCCCTGGAACAGCTTTTGCTGGAGGAATCTTTACAGAGTCCTGAGAAATCATGTGGCTTCTCCTTCAGCTGCTGCAGACCTAGAGAGTGAAGCAGGAGAAGCAAAGTACACCCAAATAAGTATTGAGAATTGTTCTTTTCCAGCCATAACACAAATATGAGATGGCAAAGCTGAGCCAGCACCATGCCATGCTTCACCACAGGTTATTTCCAGAGCCACCACAACATTCCTGCCTCACTTCCCTCTGCCCCTTGCTCCCTGAGGTCCCTGACTTACGGGTGATGATGGGGTCGAAGTCTCGAGTCTGTGTAGCAACATCAGAGGCACAAACTTGTCCAATTTGGATCAGCAGGGACATGATGTCCTCGTACAGGGGAGGAAAGGCTTGGCAGAAGGACACCAGGCAAGGCAGGGTGGGCATGAAAAACGTGTAACGCTTGGACTGGGTCAGAACTGCCAAGGAGGAGGAAACAGAGAAGTAAAAATAAATCAATATAAAATCAAGAACTGCTGATTCTATAATCAACAGGTTATAGAATCAAGAATATAAATCTTTATATATATTTATATGTATATATTTATAAAAAAAAATATAATTTTTTTAAAAATATATAATATATAAAAAAGCAACTGTTGTTGCTTTTACAATAGCAATTAGAGAGACAAAAGTGCATTCAGCCTAGAGGAATCATGCTGGCTCCCACAGCAGTGGATTTTGGGGGTGCTGGGGGGGTACCTGTGAGCAGGGTGCCCATCACGTTGATGGCCAAGCGAGCCACGCTGAGGGATTTGGGCAGGGCATACTGGATACACAGGTAGGACAGCAACTGGATGGCAAAGATCTGTCAACAGAGAGAAAAGCAAGGAAGAGAAATGAGAGAAACGTAGTGAAGTTACAGGATGGTTCACAACTTCTATCCAAAGCTCTTCACCACACTTAACAGTAACTAAATATTCCTTGTTTTACCATGAAGGAAATTGAAGGCAAAGAAGCCCTTAATACTAGTTATTATGATTATTTTTCTGCTGGTATTAAGAAAAACAACCCACACATATTTAACATTCATCAAAATGTATAAAAATGTCCCCCAGACATTATTGCTCCAACATTAATGATGAGCAATAAAACAACACACCATGTGCAACACAACCCTTGCAGAAGATATTTAGGTCAGACACGTTCTAGTTTTAACCTCAGTTGATCAGCAGTAACTTAATACTAGAAAGGATTAAATAAGAGCAACTGTATAGCTGGTTTGATATAGAAACAGGGAATCTTTAGCCTAACAAATTTCAGTTGCCTTCAATGCCAGGTCTTTAATTTAAGGTGAAAGTGCTACAAATACTACCTGAATATCCCAGGCAAGCTGGAACAGGATGTTTTTAGTGACTGTTTTATTCTCCCCCCCTCAGCCAGTATTTCATCAGGGTTAATGCCCACAGTGATTCCCCAGCCAGGTGACTGCACAGTACCTGTTTTTCCAGTTCAGGCTGGGCAATGAGCTCAGGAATGAAATCCAGACAGATGTGCATGGATGGGATGCCAGCCACTGTCAGTGCCAGAAGTTCACATGGATAACCCTGTGGGATTAAGAGAAGAGGTGTGTCAAAGGGTCACAGGTGTGGTTTAAAAATTCTGCTTCAACTAAGATGTTAAATTACACCTGTGTTAATGCTTTGTTTCAAAATAAATATATTTATAACTCCCTTTTGTTCAGACTTTGCAGCAGGCCTGTAATGCCAAGGCAACAAGAGGTAGGCAGGGAACAAACCCAGGGTCTGGATCAGTTCTTTATGCTCAATATTCAATGATTTATTTGCACAGAAGCTCTCCCTGCACTCCCCAAAGGAAAGCAGACTGCAGTGACCTTGTCCTTCTGTGTCTTTCCTGTGTTCCAAATTTCACCATCAGCCCCAACTTGCTCATTTCACAACTGCCCCATAATGGCTTTGTTATCACTTAATCAGTTCCAGGTCAAGGCAAATTAACTCCTTGTAAAGAGTCTGCCATCTGGCAAGGAGCAATTTAATATGCATTAAAAACACATTTGTATTTTAAAAATTGCCCTCTTTCCCCTCTTTTTTTTTTTTTTGAAGGTGCTCAGCTGCTTTTGCAGGGCCAACCTTTCTCCTTCCACTCTAAGGAGATAAACTGTGCCCAAACAAAAAGGAAAGATAAGGAGATGTTTACATTTGAAGCCAAATTAGTTTTGAATAATGGGAATATTAATTTAAAAACATGGCCAGAAAAAAGTAACCCACAAAAGATGTGGAACAAGTAATTACCAGATGATTAGGGCAGTTTTCCTTGGCCTAGATGGACAAACTGAAAAGGGCAGAGGCACAAGGGAGGGGTTTAATGATGAGGAACAGATTTTGGGTGCTGCCTTCTCACTGCAGTGAAGAGACCACTGAAATAGGGAGGAGCTGTGAGCTCTACCAACGCAGGAAGGAGAGAAGTGGGTTGTTGTCACTTCTGAGGAACACCCAGCAGCCCCTGCCCACCCCCATCGGCTCTTTGCCACCCTGAGAAAGCAGAGGAGAGCTCAGGCAGCGCAGAGCAGACCTGGAAATGCACGAGCTTGACGATGTTGGGGTCAGCAATGTACATCTGGTGCAGCAGGCAGCAGATGAGGCACTGCACCTCCCGCAGGTTGCACAGCAAACTCTGCTCCTCCTCCTCCTCCTCCTCCTCCTCCTCTGCACCCTGCGGGCTCGGGGGGCTCTGCACATCCCTCAGCAAACCATGGCCACGGCTGCTCTGGCCCTTCTCTTCTTCTGTAGGCAAGCAGATCTCCAGAAGGATCTGCACAGCAGCACTGTCCTGGGGAGAAAAGCCACCAGAAGATGTTTAAAAACCTCCAGTGAAATCAAACAAAATCAAATACAAAATAAGGAGAATTTAATAAATGGAAGATTGTCATGTGATTAGGATTTTATCTATAGATTTTTTTAAAGTACAGAATGAAAATGACTCAGCTCAAGAATCACAAATCCTGTAGAATATTTAAAAAACTTCACTTTACCTCAATCAAGATGTAAAGGAAAAAAAAGGCTAAATCTAACAAAATATCATAATCACGGATGAAAAGAGTAAATTCAGTGGAATCTCATATTGCTTCAAAATAAATATCCAATGGTCCCTTAAAGCATCCAGAGCAGACAAAATATGCACAGAGCCACATAATACACAGTATTCATCACCCTGCTCATTTAAATACAAAACTTCCTATTAAGTCAAAAGTCGTATTATAATGGGAACTCCCTCTGTGACATTTTTCCAGACAAAGGGATGAAGAGATGTCTGTGGAACAGGATTACTCAAAAATTTCCATAATGTCAAGCTAAGGAAGTGAACCATCCTTCAGCCTGCCACTTTCCAGTGCTGCCTGCTTCTCTGAAACATCTTTCAGATGATCAGGCATGGGTCTATCACATTTATTGATGTTTTACTGCTCCAAATCCAACCACAGAAACAGCCTCTGGATCACACAAGCACCAAGGCAAAAGGGCTGGTGAGCAGAACTCTTCTCTTCTGACAGAACAACCACTATCAAAGCAGTAAATCAGCACAATGCTTTAGATTAGAAAAAAGAAAATATTTAACCATCTGAATACAGAGGCAGTTTTCCATGGTAACAGAAGTTGGTAAAAAATAAGAATTTAAAAGGCTTCATTTTTTAATTTCCTGCATTTCTCTTTCATCACAGTTTTTCCTCACATCGTGGAATATCCATTTATTCCCTCTTACCTGAGCAGCAAGCAAAGCATTTTTTAACTCTTCCCTTGTAACTTCTGGGGCCTCTGGACCCATTGCATTGTTTTGGGATGGCCTAATGTCCTGCTCTGCTGTTTCCTTCAGGTGAGCATTAAGGTAAGCTTTGGAAGCAAGAAGATATCCATTCAACATGTGCAAAATGATATCCATCAGAGGAGGACTCCTGAGATGGGAACATAGTAAAACAAACACATTTCAGTAACATGAAGAAACTAAAACCACTCCCAAAGGCTGTAGCACCACAGCTCCTCCTCTGGCATCACTGACATCTGGAGGAACCAATTTCCAAGTGCTGCAAAGACTCCCTTGGGAAATGAAGCAAATCTGCCTCTGTCACATCCATCAGCAGCACCCACTGGCAGAAACGGGTGCCCAGAAGAATGGAATAACCCACAGGCACAACAGCAGGAAGAATGTTACAGCTAAACCTCACCCCCCACCACGTGGCAGCAGCCATTTCCAACATTCTGCAAAGTCTGTTTACCACAAATTCACACACCCAAATCCAAAATGCATGAGCCATGTGCAAATACCAAAGTTTTGAAAACACAGCTGGACAGGATGAAATGCTGGAGCAGCAGGCCCAGCCCCACAGTCCTCAGGCCAAGTTTAAAACAACACAGATGCTCCTGTGATCAGTTTGAAAAGATGTTTTGAAGTGCTGAAAGCTTTCAGAAGTTTCCTGTAGAACACCTTTATGTTAAGCATTGACTGTGCAGCAGCACAGACACTCACCTGTGAACTCTCTGATCACACCTCAGCACGATCAGGGGATCAATCATCAGATCATTCTGGGTGTATTTCTGCTGCCGCACTGTTTTTGCTGAAGGCTGCAGGGCATTAACAGTCATCACCCACAACCTAAAATTAGAATGTTTTTATGATTTTTTTAAAATAGAAAATTTGTATAAGAGAAGGGGTTCCCTAAGCATTTGGTCATTCAGCCACACTTTTCTAAGCCTATCAAGTAGCAAAACCCCATCTGCAGCCCTTGAGGTTAACCAAGGTACAGTTACCTTACATTCCCTGGACTTAGAGCAGTTTTCACTGCAGTAGAGTATCCACTTAATAAAAAAAGACATTTTCTTACCAAAGTGAGTTCCTGTTCCATCAGTAAATCAGCACAAACAATGGACATTATAAAACCATACTCCTGTATTTTAAACTGAAGGCTTCCTTTCCCCTGAGAACAAGAACCACCTTCCTTTTAAATGCAAAGGTTCAAAATGTCAACAAACCAAAAAAAATGCAGCTCCAACATATTTGATTCAGTCACAGCCTCCAATCTCCCAGATAAAGGCATTGTGTTATTATTTTTAGAAGAAAAAGTGGCCTCCCACCTATGAGCACCAAGAAACCAAACAGTATTTTGAGCCTTGATACCTTCTGGGCATGACAGTGTTCAGAACCATCCAGAGTTTATTGACAGCCTGCAGAATCCCCCGTGGGACTCCAGCTTTCAGCAAGAGATTCATGTTTGAGGTCAACACTTCTGCATAAGGGATCAATTCTCCAGCTGAGAGAAGGGTCAAATGTTCCAGGATCTGCATCAGCTGGGTGTGATTTCCAGGCAGCATGGAAAAGGCTGTAAAACAGGAACAACAGGATCTTGGTCAAACTGGACTTCTGACATTTGAAGCATTGAAGCATTTTGGTCGTACAAATGCAGTATGATCACACACTTCCAAATCTACTATATTCCAATCCATTTGGAAAGAATTTACTTGTTATGAAGTTCTTTACCTTCTTGGAGCTGTTTGGGAGAGTGGTTCTTGGCCATGTTGGTGAGGAGCATCCTCCTGAGCAGGGCGTCAGTGCCGGTGATCTGCTCCTCGCAGATCCAATCGTCCACGATGCACAGGTGGGGATAGTTGGTGGCCAGGAGCCTCAGCAGGGCAGAGTGCAACCCTTGGGGACATCAGGGACATTCACAGCTCAGATTTGAGCAGCTGCATCTGTCACCTGAACACATCTGTGCCTTTTATTTCAACCCCTGAACTGAACTGGTGCCCAGCAGCTCAGTGAGGTGCACGTTCACAGCCTGATATTCCAACAGAGAGGAGAAGTTACCCTTTGGAAAGTAACTCCTAAACTCAGCCTGGAATATTCAACATTCTCAGGTAACTCCTACCCTAAAACCTGCCCTAGGGAGGTAAGACCTACTCTAAAAGGAACTGCTTTCCTCACACTTTCACTGCGACTCTTCAAACACCTCTGCAATCCCAGTAGCTACTCCTGACAGATTTTAAAAGCAAGAAAAAGGAAAGCAAGCCATGAAAAAAGCAACAGCCACTGAGCTGAGAACACTCAGCCTTTCTTGTCATGCACTTTAGACCTTCAGGCACGTTTTTACCTCCCAGTTCCTGCTGCAGCCCCTGTGCCTGCCGGATGAGGTACTTGATTGGAATCTGATCCATCAATGCTGAAGAGTAGGATTTGGGTTTTCTCTGCATTGCAGCTACAAGGGAACAGGACAAGAAACCACATGTAGAAATTACAGCTAAAAACAAGTATTTCCCCAACTGGATCAATAAGGAAAATGTAAAGCATTTGTCTCTATATTATCCAGGTAAAATCAAGAAAATATCAAATTACTGTAATTGATTTTATAGTATTTCAGACTTCCTCGATGAGCACAAAGAAAAAAGACTGAAGAATACTGGAAGTCTTGCACCTTCAAAAGGGCTGGTAAAAACACACACCAGATATAAACACTGAATTTTCACTGAAGTTTAATTTCATCAAAATACACAACTGATTTAAAGTCTTCATTTCAAAGGTAAAAATGGGATCAGTAAGTATTACTAACTATAAAATTGCCAACTCAAAGAAAAGTGTGTGCATGTTTGATGACATGTGAATAAATTAAGATCTCAAATAATTATGAATTCTATGTTAATTATTGCATTCCTTAGCTGCTCATAAATATTTCTTGTAACTCAGCTTGGACTTCTTTTAATCTGTAAAACAAACTACTCCACTAGAGAGTTTTAGCAGGAACTTTATGCCCTGAATTTCTACAGCAATGTTTTATTTACTGCAAACACCTGAACTTTTTATGCTGTGCTTGAATCTGACAGCAGCATGAAATTTTCCCCTCTTTACACCTAATTTTCAGTTCATCTGTTTCCCCCTGATGCTCCCACATTTACCTAGAATCTTTGTGCTGGCCAGCAGTGCCTCTTCATAGGACAGGACGTAGTAGAGGACGAGCAGTTGTGTGGTGATGCTGAAGCGCGGGGTGGAACGAGTATTTTCTCCCTGCACATAAAACCACACACAAAGGTCAGGTTGCATCCCCGATTCTTGGGCAGAAAAAATTTGGATTTACCCACAAATATGATGAGTATCTGAGTAACAAGATTCACTTCAAAACACACGGCTGGCACTGTAGCAGGAGGGAGTTTACAGGCAGTGAAAACAAAAAGTGGCGCAACTTAACACAAAAACAAAATCCTGAACCACATCTCCATAAAGTACAAGATCCAAACAAGATGATTACCCCAGAAAGTCCTTGGAAAACATTCAGGATCTCCTGTTCTGTGACAGGCTGGTTGGTGGCCTCTGGGTTGGATTTAGATGCAGGAGTGAGGATGGAGTTAATGTAGACATCAATGAGGGGAAGCAGCTGAGGGTGCAGCGGGGTGGTGGTTTCACAGAGCTGCCGGTAGATCCAGTCCTACAAGAGAACATCCCATGACACGAGCAGCTGCCAGCCTGCTCTGGCTGCAAGTAATCAATGAGGCCTTGACTTTGGAAAGTGTAACATCAGTTCTGAGTCAGTCATAAACTCTGTATCCTGGACCCTGATTCACAAATAGAACTTGTCCTGGCTGGAAAATCATTCTGACTACAATTAAGCACAGAGGGGAGAGAGACTTATTATTTTTAACTTCATTAAGCAGTGCTCTCTGGATTGCAGAGCTAGAAATGGGCACCCTAACTTAAAACACAGTTCATTCTTAAATTACATGGTAGGAAGGTACAAGATTCATCAAGAATTCTGCTCCTAGAAGTCAACCAGCCTGCAAACCCTCATCAACATTCGGAATTATGAACAGAAATAAAACAAAGGTGGTACCTTGATGGATACTTTGTGCTTGGTGAAGGAACGACTCTTTAAGAGCTGGTAAATGCAGTGAATAGGTAAAAAGCCAGTGATGTTGGCACTGAGGTTGCCTGTCACAGGCACACGGACAGCATGGGCTGTAACCACCTGAAGGGAAGGGACAATGAACACAAAAACACCACTTAGCACAAGGCACAAGGTGTCCAAGTCACACAGCCACAGCCCTGACTGGCATCTCCTTATTCTTGGGGAATACCCCAAAGGGAAAGGAAAGGGCAAAGGCGGAAAAAAAAATCCCTCGGTTGAAAATACCTGTTCAGTGAAAATCTCCTGTGTGAAGATTGTCTTCATTCTGCTGAGCGAGCTGGGCTTAATAACAATCTGAAATTCAGAAGAAAGTACTCAGAATTGCAAGTTCTATCTTTCTTATAACTAAGGACTGCAAATTTGCTTTATAAGCTGTTAACTTTTAGCCTTGTAAAATTTGTCTGTTTTCCTGGTATCCCAGTCAATTCACATCTGTATCAAATGTCAAACAGAAATACTTCCCAATGTCACAAGTTCATCACCTCACATCTTCCTCGTCCTAAAAACTCCCTCCCCAGCTTTTACATCTGGTGAGACACTGTTTCACAACAGTGAATTGTTGGCAAATCTCCTTTGGTAATTTACTGAAATTAATTTTTACATATATAGATATTTCTTTTAACTATTTAAAATAAAAATTTTGCACCTCAATTTGGAAACTACTTCAGTTAGTCTTCTAAAAAGTTCATTTCTTGGAAATAATGATTTCAACAGAGCAGCACTTTATGAAGATATTTTTATCATCACATTCCTCTGTATCAAGAGCTATGCACATTTTTCATGTTCTTCCAAAGGAATTATTACTCATTTTTCAGGTTATATTTACTTTAGCTATATTAGCAAAACCAAAGTTCTTTATATCAAAAGTGAAGTAAATATTGAAGTACCAAAATCCAGTAAAAAAGCTGATTTTAACAGACAAATGTACAGGCTAGAAATAGTTTAGGATTTACCTTCATTCCCAAGGTGGAGCAGACCAAATCAATGATGGCACTGAGCTGGTTGCTGTGGAAATACATGGCTACCAAGAGGAGCATCTCTCCAAAGGAAGCAGACACACCAGAAATGCTGATGACAACAAAGAGGAAGAAATACAGGACATAAGTAAATAGGACATAAATAAATGTGAGATTACTGGAATCAATAAAAGAAATCCAGCCTGCTCTTACCTTTCAAAGTAGGCTTCTTCCTTTATCATCCAACTGAGCCACATCACCATGAGTTGCTCCTGTTCTGGGGTGCTGCACAAAGAAAATCCATAATAGATCCTTTTCCCAGAAAACCAGTGCTAGTTTTACTATTACTTGCAGAAAAGCCAGTATTGGAGGAATATTACACCAGGAGCCTTTTTGTCACTTTCACTTTAGCATCCAACTGCTGATAAGCAGTGATATTTGGTACAAAGGTCAGTCCAAGTGTCAGGCAACTTCCTTTTTGGAATGCACCCAACAGAAAGCTACACCCCTGAATTATCCACACTGCTTCTCTCCAAGGAACTTAGCCATGAACTTGTTCCATGGAAAAGTGAACTACTCAGGCCTACTTTAGTCTTCAAAAAACCACTCACACTAAGCTCATGATAATGCTCACCTCTCAAAAGACTTGCTATAAAACAAGAGTGAAGTATCCATTCACTCCCCACAGAATGAGACAAATCCCTTCCATCAACATATGGAGATTTTATAAAGCATTAGGGGGAAAAAAACCATGCAGCTCTGGGAAGGGCATCGCCTTAATGGTGCTAAAACAGTCAGATCTTCCAAAGCTCCTCCTGTATTGAGAGTACCTGACCAGAGTGGAGAAGGCCAGGAGCATGCAGAAGGACAGG
Source organism: Leptocoma aspasia (assembly GCA_013399835.1). Classification (NCBI taxonomy): domain Eukaryota; kingdom Metazoa; phylum Chordata; class Aves; order Passeriformes; family Nectariniidae; genus Leptocoma; species Leptocoma aspasia. Next base: position 809,604 of record VXAX01007347.1, read on the forward strand.
GACACGAAGCGGACGCCAGCCGGGGTTGCGGGAGGGCGGCTCGTCATCAGCTGCAGGAGCTGCTCAGCTTCCTCATCCGTGGGCCTGAGCAGCACAGAGAACAAAACAAAGCTGGGGATTTAACAGGGAAGAGATTCCCAGTCTCTCACAATGCTTAAAGACTGAATTTTCCCTGTTATTCAATCTGTCAAGGTGGTAATTTGCTCTGAAAGACATAAAAATCCCCGTTAAGAGGCAAGAGAAAACTTCCCCGGGATATAATCTTGCCAATTGGTACAAACTACTTAAATTAAAACTAAGAATGCATAAAGATGCCACATTAGCACTCTCTAAAAAGTGAAAGCAAAGGAATAGAAATTCAAAATCCATACAATGTATGTTGCTAGAAGAGAAAATAGCTGATAGCTCTATAAACTGCTCCAACCATGTGGGTTTTAGAGTTTTCTTAACAAGTCTGCAGGAGTGACTTTGCAGCAACAGAGGACTGAAATTGGTGAGTCCTGCCACAAGGTTTGAGGACACAGTGGCATTAAGACAGAAGTGCCCAAAGCCCTCACCCTGTGCTGCGATGGGCAGCCATGAACAAAACCCCAGAGCATGAGAAGGCTCCTTACTTGAGGCCAGCAATGCCCATGAGAGCACAGTAGAGCCTCAGCAAGGCGCTGGCCTTCACCACGTGCTCCTCCTTCAGCCCCGAGTACACGGACACGTTGGGCTCCGTGTCAGCCTCAGCCTCCTCCACAATGTGGGTGCTGCGCACCGTGGGCAGGATCCCCATCAGCTCCAGCAGCAGCTGCCTCCTCATCTGCCACAGCACAGAGCTGATGTTATCTCTTTTTCTCTGTGTAAGAGGTTAAAAGATGAGAACAATGTCAAATTCAGCCAACAAGCGATGTATTATATAAGAGTTTCCATAGTCAAAGGAAGAGGGTTTAAATACAGCTTTCATTAACTATGTCACCTGAGCATCTTCCCACTGTGAACACTGAGGATGAACATTTTTATCAGGCAAATATTACAAACATACAATTCCCTGGTTTCCATGCCTAAAAACTTCTCAGGGGAGCAACCAAATAGCTGCTGCCTTCAGGGACATTATTTATAGACCTGAGAGCCCCATAAGAGGAGGCTGCCTCCAAGACGTGCAACAGGATTTATGTGCATTCAGACAAATCTGTAGCACACGTCCAGAAGAGCTACAGCAAGCTACAAGAGTGTGTCTTTGAAAGCAGAATATTCAAAGATTTTCCTACCTGCTGTCCATTTCGGATGAAAGTTCCAAACCACGTCCGAACCTTTGCATTTGTTCCAAGCAGCAAACCACTCACAAAACACACCAGGTCACTCACTCCATCATCTGAGGATTCGTTCTTGGTGTGGTCCAAGGTCAAAGCCACACCAAGACCTGGCAGGTGACACTCTTCCACCTGGATAAAACACTCAGGCTCAGTCATCTTTGTTGGGTTTGAAGCTTCAGGAAGGCTCTTAATTATGATTCTCATGACAGACTCACCACCATGCCCCGGACCCTCAGGGCTTGGGAAGGGTTCATCTTGCACAGGTGCCGAAGAGCTTCCGTTCTGCGGCGGCCCCCGACGCTCTCCTCATCCTGCCGCTCGCCGTTCTTAATCAAACCTCTGCAGACTAAAGATCCAACAGCAGCTCTGAGCAAATCTGCCCTCCCCACTGCAAATTATCCCCTCATCAGATGTCTCAGTGGAAGGGACAAGAACTGGTAGCAGGGATAGAGGAGGTTCCCAGCCCCTGCCATTCCCTGCCCAACCAGCCTTTGTAACAGTGACCTACAGATGAAAAGCTGTGACACACACAGCCAGCCTGGCCTGCAAAAAATGGGAATCAGCATGCTCAGGTGGCAGCACCCAGCAGTTCAAACATGTACAACTCGTGGTTTAGCCCACAATTAGCCACACTGGTAGAAATCCTTTCAAAAGCTGGAGAAGGAGCTGTAACTCACCCTCGTTGAAGCTGTCAGGGACATTGGCCACCAGAAGGCAAAGGAACCAGGCTCCGTTCTTAACGTGCAGCAGAGCTTCAGCCACATCCACTATTGGCAACAGTGATGGCAGCTCTGGATGGAAAGAGAGTGTTAAAAATCACAGTGTTTAACTGGGAAACAAAAGCCCTGTTCCCAAGAGCTGCACAGCTTAGATTCACCTTACATCTGTCACAACAGCTCCCAAAGTTGTTTTGTTACGTTTGTGAGAGGTCAGAAAACACCATAAATACAGAAACACCACACCTGCTTGCAAAATGCAGAGAACATCTGCTGCCTCCTCCAGGTAAACGGGACTCTCGAAGAGCTCAGAAGATTTGAGGAAAAACTCACCATTTGATTCTGACACCTGCAAGACAACATTTATCATCAGTGAGCAGGTTTTACGAAGCAATTTGTCTAAATCTGCTTTAAATTCAGCATGTTTAATAGATTAAAAACTGCCAAAACCATAAAGCTATCAACACATGACAAGCAGGAAAAGTTTGTAGAATAAGAAATATTTACTACTGGAAATACTTCAACACAGATGGTATCATTGCTTCTTTTCAGAAGAAAGAAAAACAGCCCACTGACATTCTAAGTTTACACAAGGAAAATAAAATGTTTGGTGAGCAAGGACATGGGGGAAGATGATGGCTAACACTATACTGCAATAGGAGCAAAGAATGGGATGGAGAAAAGTCATTACTTCATTTCCAAATTATTTCCGCACTGATAGATCACCAAATCACATTATGTTTGAGTACATTATAGAGTCGCTGTAACATCAGCAAAGACTTCATTAAGAAGTCACCGAGTTTAAGCACAAGCCACTGTTCAATCAGACTGAGACTTTGAATCTTGATGAAACAGTTAAGGACTGGAGAAGAATGCTCACACCAGCAGCACCAGTGCATCAGCCAGTCCAGAGGGCAACCCAAAACTCACAAATATCCACCCACGGGGAAGTTCACCTTGTTCATAATGGCCAGTAACTCGCTGAGCACCAGCCGGAGCCGCCGGGGAGAGTCACTGTGCTCAAATTCCAGCGTCAGCCCGTGCTGCAGCTGTGACACCAAGATGCTTTCTCCACTGCCACCTCCCAGCTTGTGCCTGGCACACAATTCAAAATAACAAGAATTAAACGTCTCTGCAAAGACAGAAATGCTTCCGGTTAAAGGAAGGCAACAGTTCTCTAGGAATCTCTTCTATCCTTTAAAGACTGTTGTAACTACAGGACAAGAAAGCTAATTCAGTACATTATCGAAATTTCAAGTGCTTCTATTCCCCAGCAGCACAAACAGCCAGGAAAGTGCATCCACCTGAGCTGTCCCTTCACCCCACAGAGCCATCCCAGCCCATCCCTGCCCGCTCCCTGCCGGGGCGGCTGCCCCAGTGCATCCCACACCCTCCGCGGAGCTCGGCGGGGGAACAGATCCCAAGACACACTACTAAACCCCAGGGCTCTCCTAGGAGATCATCAAGGGACACGAATGGCCGGCTCCGTCCGGCGCTTGAACAGCTGCAACAACTGGAACAGCTGGAAAAGCCACACAGCGCTTCCGCCACAGATCTCCGCTCTCTGCGTTACCGGAGCTGCTGCTCCTTGCTGGCGTCCTGCTCCAGCGCGTGGAAGTCCACGGACAGCAGCGCCACGATGGAGTTGACCGCCTCGACCCCCGAGAGCAGCCGCAGGATCAGCTTCTTGTCCTGCGCCCAGCTCTGGCTCTGGTCGGCGGGCGCGCACAGCGCCATGCGCACGAGGCAGGGCAGCAGCAGCCGCAGCTCGGGGTCGCTCAGCGCGGCCAGGCGCACCACGTCCACCTTCTGCATCGCCTCGAAGGCGTAGGGGCTGACGAACTGCAGCGCCGAGCACTCGGACATGGCGGCAGCAGCGGCTCCCTCACGGCCCCCGCGCCCACCCGCCGCCGCCGCCACTACCGGGGGAAGCGGGAAGTGACGTCACAGCGGGAGGGCCGAGGGGCGGGAAAGGCTGAGGGGAGGAAAGGGAGAGGCGGGAAAAGCTGAGGGGCAGCGCCCTCCCCGCGCCCTCAATAAACCCACATCACAGGCAAGGCTTCATGAATAATTTATTCCATTTGAATTTTTTTTTTTAAAAAGTATAAACCTTTTTTTTTTCTTCATTTCCTCGATCACAATTTGTACAACTCAGTGTTTATGGCATTCGGCAGAAATAGTGTTTGTTCCTTAAATCGCTTTTTGTTTCTGTGTTTTTGTCACGATAAATACGACGGTGGCTCGGCCGAGGGCACATGGCGGCGGCTGTGCCAGCCTCCCCGGCACATCCAGCCGTGCCAGAGGGGTGTGGGGCGGCTCCCTGACCTGTCCAGCCATGCCAGAGTGGCGCTGGAACAGCTCCCGGACCTGTCCAGCGGTGCCGGAGAGGCGTTGGAGCAGCTCCTTGATGTGGCCAGTTGGGCTGTTGGAGTGGCTTCCCCGCGCGTCCAGCCGTGCCGGCGGGGTGTCGGAGCAGCTCCGTGGTGTGTCTTGCTGTGCCATCGGGGCGGCTCCATGGTGTGTCCGGCCGTGCCGGAGGGGCACTGGAGCGGCTCCCCGGCGTGTCCAGCACGGTGGAGCGGCTCCGTGGTGTGTCCAGCCGTGCCAGAGGGGCAGCAGAGCGGCTCCATGGTGTGTCCAGCCGTGCCGGAGGGGCGCCATGCCCAGTCATGAGGCCACAGGCTGCGGCATCCCAAGCCAGCGCTCGGCAAGGTCCCTCACGTCCAGTTGACTCGGAAAAACCTAAAGCTCGATGAGTAGCGTCCTGAAAAAGTGACCCTGAGGATTGTGGTAGGTCCCAAATCCAGTTTTACTGTAAATGAAGCTTTACTCCACTGAAAATAAAAAGTACACTCACAAATAATAATTAAAAAAAAAACCCTTGACGTATGTAGCAAAGGCCTGGGCCCTTTACTTAAAAAAAAAAAAAAAAAGAAAAAGAAAAAATAAAACAAACAAAACCACCTTCCCAGCTGGAGGTTGCGAGACAGTAACATCGTACAATGTCACCCAATTAATGAATTCTCCAAAGAAACCCAGATGAAAACAAGGTTGATGCAGCATTACTATCCCAACAGACTGATATGTGGTGTCATACTGTTGTGCAGCAAATTATATGGTGCAATAGCATTTTTTTTAAATGTTTTACTGTTATTCTTGAAAGCTTTAAAATAATGCAACATAATATTTTGATATTACAGTATTAACAAATAGTGCTTGATTAAAGACATCGGCAAGTCTTCATAGCAACACACAAAGTTAAAATTACCATCAGAGGTAAATATAGAAATACAATAATCTGCGCCATAGCTGACAGCTAAGTAAGAACATAGCTGAGGATTTAAATATAAATCCATTTATCTTTAATTATTTCAGAGAATGTTAGAAAGATCTAAATGTTACAGCTACTTTAAAATGTGAGGTTTGTTACAAGTACAGCTGGTGGCCTTGCTGGTCTTAGCAACAGGGTTTTCAGAAACCTAATTCAAACAGTAGTGAGTCAAAGGTGACTAAAAGGCTTAAATTCAGTAATATCTGGGTTAAAATATGTATTTTTAATTGGAATGGAAGGATCTCAGCTTCTTCTTTCATTGGAAGAGATAAACCTCCACAGCTACTTGAAGCACTGACAGGAACAACATTTTCTTGCAAGGCCATTTTGAAAAGCTGTAGCTGAAATTTTCAATTATTTAAGCTTATACTTGCTGAACAACCTCGACTTATTGGATTGTGACAATTTTGTTTATAAACCAGCTATTATGTGCACTTAAAATAGTTAAATGAAAGTAGCTAACAAAAAAAGTATGGCTAGTATAGTAGTTGGCTCCGTGGTGCTGGCAGGTTTGATATGTACACTGCTGGCTGTGACTATCACTCCAGAAATGGCCCTTCTAGTCTTTTATAGTGGTTATAACATTATAATTTACTTTAATTGCATTTGATGGGGGGAGGAGTGGGAAACTGGCAGCTTTCACAGTAGGAGTTTCACAGGGAAGGCTGGTCCAGGTAACAGAATACAGTTAACACCAACGTTCAGACAGCTGATTCACTTACCTTTAGGAATACAAGTCAGATTGAACACAAAACAAAGCCACACCAAAACCCAGCCCTTGGAACTTGGTTAACTGAGCCAGGGTTAGAAATGACCACTTAGCGACAAAGCTCAAAAAAAAAAAAGGGACATACACTTGGAAAATTCCAGTTTTAGGAGCACTTTTCCACTTCAAAAATGCCAACCAAATGAGAAAAACCTTCTGTAAGACAATAATGTGCCGTTTAATCTGCGGTGCATTACCGAGATAAAGTCATGGACAGACCCAGTTTTTAACTCTGTTTATCAAAATATGCTAACTTCTGATTGCACTCATGTTGTTCTGAAGAAATGACTGAAAATTCTCATCACCAATTGTACAACTTCTTTATACAAAACCAAAAAAAGTTGCTAATATTGTATGTACACGATTCAGTGAGACTGTTCATAAGAAAAAAATCACCTCAGGCAGGTGTTTTGCATTTACGAAACGAGATTTTCATGAACACAGTAAGTTTGGTAAATGCAAGCAAATTCTTCCTTGTAGAGGGTTAACAGCAGGTGCACAAATGGATCTTAAAACTTGCTCCTTCACAGGTTTAAACCAGCGAGACAGACAATATTAAGACCCAGGACTTGGGTTATCGTGACAGGCTCCCGGGAGCGCTGCAGGAGTTCAGTTTTTCATCTGGCAGTCAGATAAGGAGCCCAGAAAAAGCATCTGCAGCTGCTCTTCAGCACCCGTAGGGGCTATTTTAGAGCAGCAACAGACATTTGGCATGTGCTAGGAAAAAAGGAAGGAAGCTACTGAGAAAAAATGGTGACTGTAGATAGAGGGAGACGTTTAGGAAAGCCTTGTGGTTTGTCAGTCCCTTCCTTGGGGAGGGCAAAGCCTCCTTGGCACATGCCCCAGCCAGAGCCTGAAAATGGGATATGGGGAAGGCCATACACTGATACTTGGGACCTTCACCACAGTGCCAAAAATACATGGAAAAGGAAAATGTTCAGGGTTTCGTGCTGTTTTTTTACTAGTGGAATAAAATCTGAATACCAGAATTCACTGAGAATCTATATACACCACATTTTAGTTAAACACACACCAATCTTAAAGTCAAGATTGACTATTTTTGCATTTGTAAAATGGCTAGAGCTGGGCTAAATTTCAGCCTGGCAGGAGACTTTGGATAAGGTCAGAGCTTTCTCTGTGTTCTGCCTCAGATTCTCATTTTATCACAAAAATGGAAGCAAACAATGCAGTGAGCACAGTGCCAAGAATATCCAGGGAGCAACAATGCACAAGAGATATTCTTGTGATATTAAAACTTGTGTCCTGGAAGTGGATCTGAGAATCTAGCCACAGCCCTGAGCCATAACACAAACTTCAGTTGAAGAGTTTATTCATGTTATTCTCACTACAAGTTAAACCACCTACAATATCACTTATATATTGCCATTGTTACTCTGTAAAGGTGTGATATAAAATGCTGTAAGACCCGGTACCTTTTCAATTTATATAAACACAGTGAACTTCATTACTGTACATGTACTCTGCAACTACAGCTTAGCTGTAAATCCCCCACACACAATGGTATGGACATTAACCCCTCTATCCCCATTAAACTGTACATCAAGACAATACAAATTTACTGTCCCCACCCACCCCTTACAAAAAAATAATACTCTAAAAGCAACCTACTGCAACTTTTAATTAAGACGATTACATATATTTTAGACCAATTGCTTTAAAGCAAGAAGGCAGTATAAACCTTCTAGGAAAATTTTTATAAAAGAGGTTAAGAAATATAAGACAATTTATACATTTAAAAACTTACAATAAATAAGAGATGCAGGCATTTTTGAATACTAAGTACTATAATCCAATACAAGAACATCTTGATGTTCTGAAGCCATAGGTTGAAACTTAATTGTTCCTCATGTTTCTTCTCATCTCCATGCTTTTAAAATTCATTAACCATGACTGGGTACTATGGCTCATTACTCTTCACAAATACTGTGGCTGGGGAAAAATGGTTAATTTTGCTACTAAAAATGTTATAATACACTTTCTGATCATCATTCTGAAGCGTCCCCCATAGTCAGTGACTCAAAGACAGCAGGGCGATGGGTGCCCCTCTCACAAGTCAAAACAATATTTGCTGGAAGTAACAAGATTCATACCCCATCACAAACAACTTGCACTGAGAAGAATTATAACTTAGTCCTGCAGTGAAATATCCCTTTTCCTCATTTTTGTCTTGCAAAATTCAGATGAAGATCACAGCATATTCATGATAAAGTTATACAACTGATTCAGCACCACAAAATGAATTGGGAGACATGACCGTCTGTCCTGGGTTGCAGGATCACAGGTTAGCCAGGAGAGTGCATTGTACTGTTCCAGAACAAACCTGAAAAACAAACAGCCTTCTGTCAGGCCAACACATTTTCTCACCAGGATTTTACAGCCCTAATTTACTATAATCCAGCTTCTTTGGCATCAAAAACATAAAACAGGTTTGCCAACGTTCAGAAATAACATGTCTTCCAAATTATTACAGCAATTCAGAGCTAAACTTGCTTTTGGCTGGAAAACTGTCATTGTGATTGTCTAGTCTTAATTCATACCAAGAGGTTCACATTAAAAAAACCAGAAAAGGAAAAATAATCTGATGTTTTCTCAGTTAGCCTCCCATGTTTACATAGGTCTGGGCTCCTGTCCTTCAGCACTTCAGATTTTCCACAAGATTGCCGTGCACTCTTCTGGCTTAACTATTTCTGTCTTTTCTGCTAGACTCAAACTCTCTTCTAGTTTGAAGAATTCATTGTTTTTCAAACATTTTCAAAGACTGATTAGTTAAAGAAGGGCTTAGAGATGTTTGGTTTTAATTCCACTGTTCTGTGACAATCACTTAAAACACAGCAATTTATCTGCACTAAGGGTATCAGCGGCTCAAAGAAAAAAACTAACAGCAGGAAAAACAAACATGCAGCTTCACTGCAGCAGCATTAAAAATTAAATGCACAATATTTTTGCAAGTGATCAATGATAAATACCTGAGCACATCAGAAGTTTGATTAGAATCAAGTGGATGGGAGTGTTTACTGTGGAGTAGCTCGTCTGATTGCACTGAAGGCACGTGGAGGTGCAAAGAGGCCTGAGGAAGGAAGAAGGAAGCCAGAAGTTACTGCCTGATCAACTACACCGTATTTCCTTCCCCCATATTGTTGTAGCTTGCAGTCACCTTCTCTGTCTGACACACAAGCCAAAACAAATCCCATCCTTAGGCTATCAAAAAGTTTGGGGATTATCAGAATATTTATATTTTTTTACACAGATCTCTGCTAAAAGCACAGTGCTAGTAGTGAAATATATATTAGGGTTCTTTTTTAAACCCTTTTCTACATTAAGTGATTATTAAAAAAGCAACTCAAGTGGCCCAAGATGTCTAATAACACACAGACTTGGAAGTTCAGTTGCTTTCTATAGGCCTGGTCTATTTATATTTCATATAGAGAGCTGCTTAGCATAAATAATAAATCCTCTCTTCAAAATAATATCCTATACCAAAGCCACAGCTGATCTTAGGCCAAGAGGAACTGCTAATCCAGACACAAACAAGGCTGCAGAAGATACATCTGGATCATTAGAAAACAAAGGGCAGTATTAGAGAGGCTGATTTGTTAATACAGAAAGTTTTTCTGTATTCCAATGTACGGCCTTAAATGTGCCAAGTGTGTCTTGATTGTGCCATAAGGAGATAAGGGGCTCAGACAACGCCCAGACAGATGATACAATGCAAAGCCAACATGGAAAAAATAGCTTTTATGCTTTGTGCAGTACAGAAAGAGATTCATTTATTCCTTATTTTACCCAGGGCAACTGAGTTATTATACTGTACTTATGTACCTCCCTCTCTACCACCAGTCCCCACAGGAGTCCAGCCTTAGCCAGAGCTCTGTCCAGGAACTCAATCTGTTCTTACAAAATCCTGGAGCATAAAGCCAGGGAAAGAAAGAGTCCAAACTACCAGGAAGAAACCATGAGCAAGGCAGAACCTTCCAAACAGCCAAACCTCAAAAACTGAACACACCTGGCCTCTCCTGAAGCAAAAGCAGAGCTACCCCCAGAGACATGCACTGACTTTGGTTTAACCAGAACAGTTTTCACCCCCAGATCCCTCAGGCTGCACAAGTCTCTGCCAGGACAGTACCTTAAGAAACAAGGGACACTGATTTTGTGCTTGAGGACACGCTGACCAAAACCAGTCAGGCAATGGACCTGCTTTGGCAGTTGACACAAAATAACCGAGGGCCAGTGGCTGCTGCAGTATATTTGTTACTTCATCGTGAGATTCTGTGGAAAGCAATCGATCTGTGCCTTGACCCTGGAACACAACAGGCAATGGTTTCAGATTAGGAGAGCACAAATTTAATAGAAATTATCTGTAGCTTCTGGAACACAAAGCATTTTGAAATATCCAAGCATGACATGACAATCCAATATCCAGGTGATCTAAAACCTTTCATTCCACAAAAGGAAATTAACAGATGGAGAAAAAATAAACAAAACACACACACACAAAACTGTATTTACTCCAATAGTTACCTTGCCCATATCACCTCCATGGGGGTAGTGGGACCCTGGAGAATGCACAGGGGATCCACCAGGAGATGCAGGAAGAATATTTATAATATCAGGATCAAGATCATCTCCAGTGTCTAACAAGTCAAAGATTCCCATTCCATCTGCTCCATCTTGAAAAAAAACAAGACCAGTGAATTCCTACAACTTCACCATGTGCAGGATATTACAATACATTCAGAAATAAAGTTATTTTCCATAAAAATGGAAATGGTTCCTTAGAATGAACAGTTTATTCTCATGCTAGGGAGAGTGACGAGGGGTTTTTAGAAGGCAAGAACAAATCCAAAGTACAAACCATTGTTCGTGTTAAAGGCCAGATCCAGGTTCTCAGTGGTGTAAGTGGAGGATGCCACTTGCACGGATGCAGAGGTGGGGAACACCAGGATGTGAGTGCAGGACGTGTCCTGGGGCGTGTTCAGCTGAGACGTCTGCATGTTCAGGGTGGTGCTGCGCCCGAACACGGAGCCGGTGGACACAGAATCTTCAGGAGAGAAATCAAACATTTCCTCAGTTTTGCAAAGCCTCAACTGTTAGTTCTCGTGCCAAAAAGAGAGTTTTCCCAAATACCTGGCATAATAATGAAGGATCCCTGGGGTTCCATGGCCACCAAACAAGCACTGAGAATGCTGGGGGAGTCTGCAGCAGAGATCCCACACATCCTGCACATGTCCTTCAGCCTCTTGCTCAGGGACTGCAGGTTCCGGCGGCTCAGCAAACAGCTCCAGTCTGAGGAAGGAAATCTCATTACTGAGGTTCTCTTCCAGAAACAGGGATGGACACACTTGATATTACTAAAAGATTAAAGCTTCGAATCAAGCTTTAGACTCTAAAAAAATTGCTGCTGTTACCTTTTAATTCCCCATGTCCTATTCTTCCCAAGCGGCCTATGACAACTCTCCATGGCAAAGAGCTCATCTGCACAAGTCCCAGGCACCATTCCCAGAGTTTCTGGAGACCAAGTCTGCGGGCAGAACCCTTTTTCCTGCGAGCTCTAGAAGTAACAAAGAAGGGAAAAGAAAGCTAAAACCCACCTGCAACGAGTTTTTAAATGCCACATTTAGAATTTTTTTGTATTAACCTGAACATTCACAGGACCCAAGAGCGTTGGTATTGCAGCCCATCAGCTGCAGCTTCAGGGGGTTTGGGGTTTTTTAAATTAATCACATTCTAAAACTGATGTTAACAGCCAGTAAGTGAGATGGGGAAGTATGAACACACACACAGTAACACTCAAGAATCACCTGAAACTAAACTGCTCTTCTAGAATTTTAATTCAAAATAATATGCACATAATAGGGAAAATACTCACCTGCTTTAGCCACTTTTGCAACACAGCAAGTCTACAAAGGTCAGTTATTCTTACAGCACCAAACCCAATGTAATTCTTCAGGGGAATGAAAGAAAATATACTTGCTAAAAATGAATTAAAGTTTGGTTCTTACCTGTTTGGTACATCAATATTAATTATGCAAGTTTCTAACTGCTCTCCATAGAGGTCTGTACAGGATGCAAGCAGCCACCTCTGATCATGAGACAAACAATAGCCCACAAAAAGCACATTATACTTCTGGCCAGCTTCTCCAAAGGTTTCTCCCAGCTCCGTTTGCTTGTCCTTTACTGGAGCCAGTATAAAAGGAGGGGTGTAGAGTCGAATACACTCAGGTCTCTAGAAAGATGACAGAACAGACAATGAAGTTTGGGGAAGAAATTATACCTAACATAAAAGATGCTTGGTTGATAAAAAGGGACCTTCCTCTGATCTGGATAATTCCACAAAACCTCATTAACAATACTCACATCAGGGCTCCTAAGAGCAGTTTCCATGGCTAAACCTGGGCCAAAGCCAGTTAAGGTTTTCACATTGGTGGAAGTTGGGAGAGGTCTCCGACACTGAGTGAAAGCTGAAAATGCCAAAGATTTTAAATGCTGAGTGTAAATCTGCCGGTCCTCGTGTTTCACAGGCTGGAGCAGGTACTGACATGGGACAATCTAGAACAGAGGAGAGGAGAAAAAAAATAAATCACGGTTTTGTCAATAGATTAAATGGCTTCTGACACAGCATTTGGTACATTGCTTTTTGAATTTTACTTTGCAATCAAATTTCTTCTAAAGCCCTGTGGGACTTCAAGAAATTATTCTCATTGAAATTTTCTTCGGAGGAAAAAATAATTTGTTTAGAAGAGAATCTTAATGATTCCTCCAAAAAGCTGTCCTCTGTTAACTGGTCCTGCAGCTGCTGCTGGAAGGAGCTCTGCCTACAGCCCAGCAGGGTCAGGCTGCAGATTCCAGTACAGTACCAGTACTTCACTCCTCATTGGAGTGGGCACTACATTTCTTCTGAGATAAAACTGATGAGTTTGGAATGTACAACAGGATTCAGCTTTGGTTAATAGCACCCAAACTGCTCTAAAAGCTATAACCTAATGATTTAACAGCTGGAGAACTGTAAGTAATGTTTGTGAAGGAAATGAAACTTCCACCTTGAGGACAGACATTACTGCCCCCAAAACACAGCCAAAGCCAAGGACACGCTGTTTGTTTCTGTTGGCTCACCTGCACAGAAATTATGTTCTTGATGTTGGGAGGAAGAACCTGAACCATCTCCAGAAAGCAGCGCAGAAGTCCAAGTGTCCACAAACTGGATGAGCTACTGTTCTCATCCTTCTTTTCATATGTGAAAGGATCAATTATGTAAACTACAATTGCAGGTGGATAGGTGATAGCATGTGAATCTCCATCTGTGGGGACTCCAACTTTATCACGATCCATAGTGCTGGAAATGAAATTTTGAAACCAGTTACAAACAGCTGAGTTTTATAAAGATTTGGTTTTACTTCAAAACTAGATCAAATTGTCAATTATTAATCTGAAAGATCTTTGAGTCAACTGTGGTATAAGAAACAGTCTTTTTATGTCACTTTTGTATAGAAGCTTTTCAGTAACTCTGAATCTCTTTTCTTTCCTTTAGCGTTTTTTATTACAGCAGCTCAACAGCTCAACTATTGCTTAACTGGGGAACAAGAATGTCTACAGTAAGAGCTGTCTTCACTACTCTAACTTTGATTACAGAAAATAGAACTCTAAGATGGTGCCAATTATCTATCTCCCCCCTCCTTCCCCGGCCCTTTAAAATATTGAAGTGAGTAGTTTGGTGAATTTCCTCTCTTTAGAGACAGAAGGAAAAAAAGGAAGTTTATTTTTGTACCAGAGCAGACACTGAGATGTTATTAGAACTGCATCTACAACTGGAACCAAAGGGTTCAGCTCCACCACAACTGAACTCTCATTCTCCCTTAGAAGCAGCTTGGTGAAAATAAATACAGGCTTTTTACTGAAGGGGTGAAAGTGCATTCATAAGTTCACGAGAGTTGAGCTGATTTTTCAGCTGAAGGTGTGACTGCAGTTCCTTACCTTTCAGAAACCTCTGGATGGGGCTGTGCAGGTGCTGCAGCCATGTCTCCAGACATCCCTGCTGTTTGCAGTGTTGGCTGTTGCTGCTGCCCCCCAGTTTGCCCATTTGGGACTGGTGCAGCCTGGGCGGGCAGGGAGGCAGGAGTGGTGTTGTTCATATTGCTGAAAGGTGGGAATGAGGAAGGCTTGCTTGTTGGAATGCCACTGCCCAGGCTGGCAGAGGAGGAGGATGGGGCAGTGGTGGTCAGGGTGGAGTTGGCTGTAGTGGCTGCAGAGGACATGGCACTGCTGGAGGTCACTGTGATGGTGCTGCTGGTGGGAGCTGCAGGAGCTGATGACGGAGTGTTGGGATTGGCAGCAGGGGCTGACACTGGGGGCAGAGCAGAGGCTGCCTGGCTGGAGGGAGGGACCAGGTTTGTTTGGGAAAGTAGAGAATTGTCCAAAGGCTGAGAAGCAAGATAAGGACCTAAAACCAGAGGGAAAAAAGCATGAATTTTATATTGCAGCTGTTTTGATGCTTATGTCACCTATGGAAATCTACAGTTGTAACAAAACAGAGCAAACCTTGAGCATACATTTTACCTCTCAAATTAAAATACCTGTATTAAATTTTCAAATTCTACTATTTTCAAATTCTAATATTTTCACAAAAACCTTTCAGAAATACCAAGAAATCTGTTTTTAATATAACTTTTTTCCAGATACGTTGAACTGCTAGAAATCACTGTTTCAGAATCCAAGTCACCAATAGAAGAAGACAAGCAAAGTCTCTGTCAGGCAACCACACTGCCATTCCCTAAAGGCACTGCTGGCTGGTAAGAGGCCATTTTAGCACATATTCAAATACAGTTTAAAACCAGAAAACTGCCCCAACCAATAGGACAACAAGCCATGATTCCTTCTCCTCTATTGCAAAGGAGTAAGTGGCAATTATGAAATAAGGAACATTAAGAAAGGGTCATACCCAGCTCATATCTGCAAACTTGAGCGTAGAGTTTGAGTTTGGAGAACGCATCGTTGTTGGCATTGGCTGCCTGTGAGAACCACTCTGTGACCAACTTCTCTGAGAGCTTCTTGGAGGCTGTAGGGCCAACCCTCATGATCCCATCAGGCAGTAACTTACAGATAGGTCTGTGCTGACCAAGCCTGCAGGACTGCAAAGAAGGTAAGAAAAAGCTGTTAAATATCACACCAATGATATATCACAGAAAGGCAGAGAACTCTCAGTTTATTTACAATATTCCAAAGTAACATTTTAACTCTAGAATTCCACCAGTAGGGAATGCTGAATAATGGTTTTATGGGTTATTGTCAGCATTTTCCTAAATGCAAGAAAGCCAGGTTGATAATAATCTACTCTAATCTTCAGTCAATCCAAGCAATACAAGCATGCAATTAATTAATTAACACAATTAACGTGGCAATGCAGAGCTTTGCCACCGGGTGGCGTTTATCGGATGGGAACGGCCAGTGCCGAAAGGAACGGGGAGCAGCACGAACAGCCCTTATCTTCCAAGTGCCCATTCCTAAAATCCCTGCGAGCAGCTTTCCCTGATAGCATTCTGAGCAGGCGTCGCTATCAGCTCCGACAAGCCTGATAAGTCCTCATGAGCACGTATTAGAAACAGCCTTTCCCAAATCCATTTCACTGCAAACTGCCACAAATCCTGTACCTCGTATATTGCAGTCAGATCCCTAAAGAAGCTTTTGGCTCCGTTGAGCAGAGCCTCGTTCTCCGGGCACACCACAACGTAAGCGACGTCTCGCTGAGATCCGTAAGGTTCCAGCATCAGCCTCTCCCAGTAGGGCAATGCAAATGGAGACAGCACCAGGAAATCGTAATCGTATCCCAACAAAAATGTTGGGATTGGCAGTGGTTCTGGGGACTCATCAGTTCCTGGAAAAGCAAGGCATGTTTTTAAGCAGAAGGCTTAAAATTAACTTCAAGGAAACATGAATAGAACAGTTTCTGGTGTTCCCAGCATCTCACAGGAAGGAGCACTGGCTATCAATGGAATAGTTCTCATTTTACAGATCCGAAGTGTAGGATCCAACCCTCTGCAAAAAACCCATCAGCTGATTGTTTTTATTTGAAATATCTCAGGGCCTCGGGAAGAAGTTTCACAGTGTTTTATACTTCTGTCAGTACACAGGCAATCAGGAACAGATCTGCACTGTCCAGGAAGCCTTTTCCCACAGAGCCAAAGCAATCAGGGACCAAAGACAAGGAAAAAAATGTAAATATTCTAAGCAGATGGGTAAAGCGCCAGAGAAGGAAACAAACTTAAGAACATGTAAATGTATAATTGCCATGTTCTAAATATAGCTACAAAAGATCTGCTGGTGAAAGGTCACTCTTGTAACACAGTGGTAAATCAATCTCATATGGTAATGAGGTCATTAAATCGTGAGTGCACAAAATTCACCTTCTATCTGTAAATGCATCACGTGTTGGCCACTCCAAACATTTATCAGAGGCAAGACATTGAGTAACCCTAGATCTTGAACACAGTTCTGACAGTACTGAGCAATAAAGCACACTATCTCAGGCATTTCAAAATCAGTATTTTTAACTCCTTATCTTTAGAGTAATTAAAATGGGGTGAATGGAAAAATTTTGAGTATAAAAACCGGAGCAGTTACTCTGTTTTTAACACTAAACCCATCTTTATAATTTCAGTCCCTCACTGGGTGAAGTGTCAGGTGTATACAAACAGTGCAACTAAAGTTGTAAATTTTAAATGCACATCTTTAATTCATTGCCTGTTTTAAGGAATATAAATATTTTCTGTTTTTTCTAAAGAGAAGAATTCTCCTCTGTCTAATAAGCTCTCGTTAGTTTAAAGAAAGGTCAAGTGCTGTTCAGAATTCCAATAGGCTGAGCAGCACCAGCCACTGAGTCTGGGTGGCTGGAGCAGAGGAAGGTGAGTCCATGGAGCAGAGGAAGGAGTGTCCATGGAGCAGAGGAAGGAGTGTCCATGGAGCCCTTACCATAGGAGCCTCTCCCAGCCATTTTGTGGAACTGCTGCCACGTGAGGGGTCCCTGCACGCCCCAGGACCGGACCGTTCGCTTCTTCTGGATGGCGTCCTGCAGCACGGGCTGGAGCGAGAGCAGCATGCGCAGGATGTCCTGGGAACACTGCATGCTCACATCCACCACTGCAGGGACACAAACGTGGTCAGGGCAGCTGCACAGCAGCCACCATCATCCCAAAGCACCTCCACTGGAAACACTCTCTTCTCAAAAACACCTGCAGGCCACCCAAAGGCTGGATATATAAAGTGGAGCACAAGCAGATTTACAGTTCTCCCTCTTCCCCTGACAAAATACAGATGGCTTTTTTTTTCTTAATTTTGGTTTTTTCCCTAGAATTTTTCCCATTGAAAGGCTCCCATCTTATGAGTTAAACTAAGGGAAAACACCCTAAAATAAAAACAAAAACAACCCAAAAACCCCCAAACAAGTTGTAGAAGCCTGAAACCCCTGGATTGTCCCTCCCAACAAAGGTGGATTTGCAGGCTGCCAGCCAGTGCTCATTTCAGAGAAGTCGAGGGAAGCCTCGAGCAGACTCAGCCCATTTCATCCAGAGCCACCACTGGGCCATTTCAGGTACAGGGCTTTGGAATGAAAAGCTGACACAAAATTTGGCGTGGCTACAATTTCCAAGTTTTCTGTTTTAAAGTATCTTTACATCTTTTTATCCCAAACACCAGAGTCACAGTAACAGGGAGTCTTCTCCTGTGTGCCTGAAAATATGAATTTATTTACAGTCTGGGCTTTCCAAGTTAATCCCCCAGCAAGGCACAGGAACCTGGCTGTGTTCTCCCAGGATTCCTCCTCATCTTCACTTACAACTATGAACTGCAGCTACCTGTGATTCATAACTTTATCTTTCACCCTAACCCTGTTAAGAGTTGCCACTTCAAAATTCTGTTAGAGAACAGTAAGCAAATACACACAATGAAGGGTATTCCAGGAGACACTGCATCATTAGTCAGGCTCTCAAAGGAAAAATCCAAGGATTTCTGGCAGACCCAACATACAGTGAAGGCTATAATAACGCTTTTTTTGCCACATGTGCCATTAACCTACTGCCCCCCTCTCCTCCTTAAAGAAGGGGGGAAGCCAACTGAATCAGAGCTGTTGTTTAATTCTGCCACAGTGGCCTTGACAATACGGTCACCACTCGAACCCCCTGCACTTCCTACAGGCATCAATCATTCCAGAGCCTCTGTAGAGCCACTCACCAAAAGCTCTTTAAAGGATAAACCCGGTGAAGTGTTGTGCACACTGACAGTGGTCTCATGTTACACTTCAGATATATATTGGGAATTTACAACTGAGGGCAGCCAAGGCCTTACTCTGCTTGGTGCTCAGCACAGGACATAGAAGGGCTGCTTATTCTGAACACCATCAACCAGAAGTCTGTACGAGCACACAGGTGGCACAAACAGCATTCAAAATCCACAAAGGAAAACCACAAAAAAAAAGACCCTTCAAACAAAAAACCCAAACAGGCGGACAAGTAGAAAATAAGCTGTTTTCAATATTTACCATTTCTTTTTGACCAGTGGTGCAAGCAAGTAGTTTTCACAAGTGCTTCATCAACTTTCCCTCCTGACATATTGTCCATGAACTGCCGTCCATGTTCCAAGGCTAAGTAGCAGTCATTGCAACAATCCCTTTCTTCTACACGTACCAGGCTGCTGACAGCACCAACTTTGGCGATGGAGTCTTGGTCTGCTGCTCCAAAGGGTGAGAACAGGTTGGTGCATTGATCCTGCAGCAACAGTATCAAGTCATCAGGCAGCTTCTCGGGTTCTTTCAGCCCTCCACTGCCGTGTTCAATGGAAGTAGCTCTGAGAGCTTCAAAGCGTTTTTCTGCTTCTTTGCCACACTCCGTGTTTCGCCCCAGAATATCCAACTCATCTTCAAGAAACAGCCCGGAACTGTTGCCAAATTTTCTATTCATAACAGCACTGAAACCACAGGTACACCTATACTGAGCCTCTTGTGTTGGATCAGGAATGTAAACTCCAACATCAGCACCTTTGATGTTCATATTGCAAACACAAATGCAGCAGCTGTCGAAGTTGCAGTCTTTGAAGAGGTTCATGACGGACTCGGAGAGGATGAGATTGACGTACAGGCTGTGTGCCTCGGGGATGGAAGGCACCGTGGCAGGCTCCACGGAGTTCAGCGGCCGACACGTGGAGGGCGTGGAAGCTGGGGAGTACAGATCTGAGTTCTCGTATTTCACCGAGCCCTGGGCACTGGCAGGCCCGCCGGCCCCGCGGGGCG
>VXAX01007347.1:829017-868531 GCA_013399835.1 Leptocoma aspasia
AGGCCCGCCGGCTCCGCGGGGCGTGCGGGGAGTCCTTGGTGTCCTGGGAGTTGGGAAGCGAGGGGTGGAAGGAGAAGGGAGGATCCCAGCCCCGCCGTTGCTGGGAGGGGCACTGCTCGGGGGCATCCCAAACGGAGTGTGGGTCTGGGGGGTGTAGGCAGGGCCGTACTCCTGGTCCATGGTGCTCCCGTCACTGACAGCAGCCACAAGAGAAGGAAAGGCTTTAAGTACACAACATACTGGGTTTGAAGTTTAAGACTCAGATGTCTAAAGAAGGACCTTCCTAATTAATATTTGCTTTTTTTAAGCTAGTCTTTCATAATTCACAGCAAGATTTTCATTCCCTAAGGAACTTCAAGAGCATTTGTTCTAAATGACTTTGCAGGACTCCCACTGACAGCACCATTAAAGAATCTCTCCCTGCCTCCTTTCGTCTTTTCCTTTGCACAAAGCTCCCAGGAAACAAGTGTGGTCAGAATAAATTATAAATTCTGTGGTTGTATGGAGTCTAAAGGACACCTTTTTCATGCATGTTTTATTTACATGTTGTGTTGACACACACTAAGAAAATAGACCGGGTCTATTGACAGCAGGTTCAGCTGAATCCACAAGGAAAGTATCATCTGGAAAGGTTTAACATTTTCTTTCCTAAGCACCTGAGTATCTCCAAAAACCTGTAAGGCTAATGAGACCTGGAAACATATTGCTAATGAGTAACAGAAGCAACATCAGTATTTAATCCAAGATTTAATATTCATATAATCTTATCAAGAAATACATAACACCTTACTGCCTAATCCATTTCTACCAGCTACTAATGCAGAAGAGAAAAAGAAAGAAATCTTTTCCTCAAGAAGAGCTGGCAGCAAGACCATCCCTACCAAATGCAGGGTACAGAAATGTCCCCTGCAGTTCTGCTGTGACCAGGCCCAGTCACACAGCACAGGAAATGTTTTCCTACTCCCAGCACAGCTGAGTTTACTGCTACTTAAGAAAATAATTTAAGAAACAGCAGCACCACCTACTAAGCCCTTCCAGCACCGACTACACCACCGCAAAAACAAAGTCCCAAGTTTACATTTATCTTGATTGTTACCATCTTCATTACTTATTAAACCTGGACTTGCACCATTAAGCTTCCCCAAGAAACCTTTAAAGGAGACAACAAATAAAATGTATGTACAGTAAAGAAGCTCTTTGAGAAGAGTCTCCTGCAGTAGGTTTAGCCAGAAGGATGTTTTTAAATGCTCTTGTCGGTTGCATAAACACAGAGCATATACAAACATTCCCATTACTGATTGACAAAATAAATATTTAGGGGTGGCAAAGTGAGCACCTGACAAAGCTGAACCCCCCAGGGTCGTACCCATCTTTGATGAAAGGCATGGCAGGGCCTGGAGGAAGCAGATCCAGCTTTCCCACAGTCCAGCTCTGGCGGTAAATGCATTCCTCGGGCAGTTTGATGGGAGGAAGACACTGGCTGGGAAGAGTCTTCAGTGGTGCAAACATGGAACATCCCACTAAAGCTTGACAGTTCTCAGGTTTATAAACATAAGAATAATCCTGGAAGTCAGACATAGGAAAGTATTAGTGTGTAAATTAGATCATGGCAGCAATTCAATGCTTCTCCAAAAAACAGGAGTGAGTTCAAGCAGCAGTTCTTGAACCTAAAATCCTGACACAGCTGCAAGAGAAAGCTGAGATGTGTACAGACAATATTCACAATACACCAAAACCAACCTCAGTGAACTGCAGCGACTGAAAGGCATTTCTGCAGCTCACTGAATGGCTATTCAGGTATTACTCTCTCTCAAGTTTAAGTAGTAAAACACTACATACTTACTACAAAGTGTATTACCTCCCTCAAAATAATGCAGGACGAGTTACAAATTGTACTTAATCTCCCCCCCATTCCTATTCAGATTTAAGTAATAAACTGATCAATAATCATCACAAGCATTGATCAGGGCTGTCAGCACTACCTACCTTGATTTCAGCAGGTTTGGGGCTGCAGAAACCCTCATCTACCTCGATTCTGAACTGAGCTCCCACAGCAGAGCTATTCCCTTCCAGCACTGTTCCTCCAAGTGTAGTGTCCATGCTGCCATACTCCTTATTGTTCATGTTCATTGGAGAAAACCCCATAATATGTTGTTCCAGTGAAGGGGGAGTTGGATACATTTTATGGAGATCTGCAGTGCCTAATTTCAGATCAGAAGCAGACTTTAGAGCATGAAAACTTTCTGAAGTGTTTCCCGAGTCTCAAAATTTCACAAAGGCAAATGAAGGGTACATTTCCAAATTGCCACAACATATTAGAGTCAAATGTTTAGAGCTAGTATTCTCTTTAGGCAAAAAGAAAACACAAATAAATCTTACTTATGCATGACAGTGGGTCTAGATTTCCTGTTTTTGCCTCTTTGCAGTTGGATTTGTCATCAGTGCCGTTCACTGTTCGTTTAGATCCAGGCTAAGAAAGAAGTATTGTCATAAACTCACTTCAGACATAAACACAAGTTCATGTTTCCTGCTAACAGGAAATCTCACCTGCACATACAAAGCTGAGACATTGTATAATATTTAGAAAAATTAAAATAGCTCAGAAGCCGAAGGTTGGGCTTACACTTGTTCTTAATTCTTGGAACCCAGAGAACGTCTCCCAACAGGTCACATGTTACTGAAGGGAAAAACCAGTTACAAAATAACCCTCATACTGTTAGCAGACAGTAAAAGAAGCTAAATTAGGGCTGCCCACAGTCTACCAGAACAAACCACAACACTCCCAGAGCCACATTAACATCACTGGTGTTACAACAGGAACAGAAAAGACAAACACAAGCCTTGCAACAAGAAATACAGGAAACTATCAAAAGTAAAATAAGAGATATTTTACCACCTTTTAACAGTTCAGATGTCTACAGAATGTAAGTGTTCATGTTTAAGAGCAAACACACTGATGACCTTTGATGGCTGTTGAGATCCTTCAGCCCTTACTCAGCTCCAGCTCCCATTAAAGTTGATGGGCATTTTGTCTGGGTAAGGGGATTTAGGATTAAGCATGGAGCAAAGTACAGTTCAGAAAAGACAACTGATTACAAACAGTATTGAAATAGAAACTAGAAAGATAATGGATTCAGAGCCATCAGACTGCAAGAGAAACTGTTCCAGGATAATAGGTGCTGCAGAGAAGCAGCTTATTTGGCAGAATGTCCAGTGTTTACATGCCTTTTCTCTTTCAGAAGTTACTGTTTTGTTTCAATATTACCTTGATGAAGCAGTTAACAAGAGCCTAGACCACAGGAAAAGAACACACTAGGACCTGCTGAATGTGTACAACTCAAACTAAAGGTATGTTCAGGCAGCACACACTGTGGGGATTGTAAGGAAGTAAGATCAAAAGGTTGTTTGCATCAAAAATCTGCCTGCATGAGTCAAGCAGAACAGTCCGTTTGCCACTGAGGGGCCACAGCTCTTGTTTGTGTGAATGTTTTGCAACCTCTCCTACAAACACCAGAAAAAAAAAATCAAACCCCAAACCACAGAAAGACAAGAGCTGTTCCTTGCTGACTTTTTGGTGGCACCTGCCAGGATTTTTTGCACATCACTTACTGTGAGTTCATCTTCATCAGAATTGAAGAGATTGTCCAGGTCAGTGTAGGACACCACCAGGTCTGTCTCGTGGAACAGGCTGGTGGAGGCAGTGCGGGCGTGCGCAGCCAAGCGCTGGGCATCTGTGGAGAGAGACCAACATCACCACACTGGCACTGCCTCTTCATTAAAAACTTCATTAAAGAGCTCTTTCCACAGCTGGGGGGAAAGGAAACCAAGAGGATGAGATGTCCTTGATTCATCTCATCCATCTTACATGGAGGTGAGGGCCCTTACATTTTAGAGCATTTGGATTTTACAGCCGACATTTGTTTGCAAGGTGCAACAAAGAAATGTTCCAAGCAGACTGAAGGGAAATACAAACCATAAACCACAAAACCTAGCAGCCTATTAGAACCTATTGACTATTCAAGACACCATTAATATAACACAATTAAGACAGAGAGGAAAAAAAGTCTCTTTACCTTGCTTGACAGAAGGACTAAACAGAGACATTGCATCCTCTCCTTCATGGGACAGGACTGTAACACTGGATGTCCCATCCTCAGCCTATTAAAAAAGGAGAGAAAAGTTTGCTTAAATTAATGGGTGGGAGGTATTTGATGTCCCTGTGGGAATTCTGTCCCTGGAGAAGGATCAGGTTCTCATTACCTGTGAGCGCAGCAGGGACAGGCTGGGGGGTGCTGCTGGCTCAGGGGGAGCAGAGCTTGTGCTGCCAACACAGGGTTTGTCTTGGGGATAAATTTACAAAGCAAGTTGTGGATTCTTGCCACAACACCTTAAGGAAAAACCCTTGCTGTCAGATGCTACACATTAACTGTACCAGTTCCTGAATGGAATGCACATAACTAATTCTAATAAGCAAATTTATTTCATAGACAAGCCCCCAGTGCAGTTATATTTTCTCCTTTTCTGTAGGTGCCCTTTTGCTTTAAGTACAAGTCTTATGCAGCTGCACTAAAGCACAAAGAAAGAATAAAAATTGCAATTCACTGGCCAGGGAATGAGCCAGGGCTCACCTCACCTACCCCCAGACCTTTCCACTCCTGAACAAAGCACTGGCCTTGTTCTTCCTCTCTCCACAGGCACCTGCCAGCACCTATTTCCACAGGGAGGCCACTGAGCCAGACTGATCCAGCAGCTTTTTCCTCACAAACCCTGATGCAATGGCACCACCAGTGTGCCAAAAAAAAATTTCAGTGCCGTTAGAGACATGCTGCTTAATTTCATTGATAATTTCTGCTAAAATATCATTTGTTTTTTAATTTGCTTCTAAATGCAAGAAGAAGGATTTAAACTCTATCCCATGCCTAAGGCAATTTGTTTTAATCTCATCACTGATTTGTAGCCTCACTCCTTTACTCACCTTGTGTTTCTTCCCCACTTCCCTCTCAATGTTCTGCCTGTCCTTTTTACTGTCAGGAAATAGGAATTCCACATCTCCATCCACAAAGGCATAAGGATCAATTTCAGGCTCCTGGTCAGCTTCCGTTGCTACAGCTGTTAAATATTGGTTTTTACTCTGATACTGTTGCACCAGTTCGTCTGAAACCTTCAAAGGTTTCCTACATTGCACCATTAATCTGAACAGAAGAAAAATAAAAATCACAAAATCATTTATTTAGCATTTATTACGTGGAATTTTTTCTGCTGTCACACAGCCTTTACAAGAACAACTTCATCTTCCCACTTCCTTCCTTCACACCCCAGCTTCAGAAAACTTTTGGGGATGAAGATTAAATCATTACTCATTTAATATCACCTCTTTCCACACATCAGATCCAGCCCTGTGATTCATCCTGCCCCTCTCTCCTCAAGCACTGTCAATTCACATAAAGATTAGTAATTTATCCCAGGTCATGGCTGTCATTTATTATAAGGCACAAATGGATTCAACTCTCCACATCCACTAAAAGAAACTCACCAGGCTAAAGAATTACTCACTGCATTCCCAAAAAACAGCCCAAGCAATAATCACAAGTGAAGCACACAAATGCCACTGTGTTCAGGAGCCATTTATATCACTCAGATCAATACAAATGAAGCTTGCAGCACACCAGTAACTAATTTACTAATGAGAAAAATCAAATCACATTTGCCTTTATCAGCATTTTTCTTTTATTAACGTTCTGAGCCAAAACTGGAGCTGGTAAGTGCACAGAAATTAAGGTTTTCTCTCAGGAATATTGGTTTCACAAATGTAACATTGCACCAAAAAAAAAAAAATATTGACAAGGAAAAAACTGTTCTGATTATGAGCTATAGATGTGCCCCTGAACCAGTTTTATTTTCTGTATCCCAACACACAAAAGGCACCAAGTGAGGAAGGTGCTCCCTCAAACAAGATGAGAAGTTCCTGCATATTCCTCTCAACTATAGAAACAGTTTGACTTTGTCAAAGACACTTCCTAGAAAGAAACTGTCCCAAGAAACATCTCACAGCTAACAACAATGGCAAATCCATCCACGCTGCTCTTCCATGCTCAATAAAGCAGTTTCTAAATCCTGCAAAAATTGCCATCAGGGAAAAAAAAGGGGGCAAAAAAAGAGATGGAAACTACTTTGTGGGAATGGGGAATTAAACACCTCTGCTGTACTTTTGACCAGCACAGAGGAAGAGACGTTAACAGCCAGATATCCTAGGGGGAAAAGACTGGTTTTGGTAAGTTGTCAAATCAAACTAGGAAAGACCATGTCTTGAAGAGAAAAAAGGAAACCTCTTTCCTTATCTATTTGGCTGAAGTGAATTCAAGGCAAAAAAAAAAAAAAAAAAGCACTAAAAAATCCTATACATGCACATCTTGAAAGAGTCTCTTAAACAGTGATCACAAAGAATGTCTAGAACTGTGTGTGAGCACAGAGCAACAGCTACACCACATTTACTCCTTCTCCCAGCTTTCCTACACAGCCATTCCAGTGCTGCCACCAGTGGCTTCCCATTGCCAGCAACGGGACAAAAACCAACTCCAAGCTTCTACCTTGTGAGTAGCTGCTCTTCCACCCCAAATTCAGCACCCCAGCTCCTAAAATAAAACCCAAAGCGCTCAATAATTCGATGCTGATCACAGTAAGAGTCTCACCTGAACAGGAATAAGAAAATTTGGACCAAAAAAAATCAACAGAAGTGCAGCTCTGGATAGTGGCAGCTCTGGGTGCAGTCCTTAATTCCTCAATCACAGCCCTGAGCCCAAGTTTGTCACCTCTGCATGCACAGCCCAATCCTGTTAAGCTCTGCCTGCTATTAACAGCCCTGTCAGCACCTGTTGCTTCCCAGGGAAGTGTGGTGGAACAGGGATGACAGAACAATTCCCTGCTCACTCCAACAGCACAGGGACACAGCCCATGGGGCCAAGGGGTTTTTGTTCTTATGGTTTGGGGATTTGGTGCTGGTGATCTTTCTTAGGGAGTTTGTTTTCACTCTTACTGGTAAAGCAAATTCATCTTGGCTCATTCTGCAGTAAAATAAGAGCTCAAACCTAAGTTCTAACACTAAAACCACCAGAGTTTTATTTCGTCCAGTGGCCCTAAGCTCCAGGATTTATTCAAACTTAAAACAGCACCTGAAGTGGTCAATTCCTTTATCCCAATGGAAACAAGCAGCAGAGCAGACTGCTTTACAAGCTGGAGCTTGTAACATCAACTCTTCTAAGTGAAGACAGGAGCAGAAATGAGAGAAGAAACTTTAACAGGATCTCTGCAGTTGAGACCATCCATATTTTCTTCAAATAATGAAGAAAGCAAATACTAAAGTGAAAAAATTACTTTTTTTTCTTGGGGGGGAGGGGGAAAGGAAGGGACTTAAGCCCCTAATAGGCATCATTTGGCTGCAGATTAATTTTATAGTATAAAAATAAATATCATTGCTGTCAGCTAAATCAGAGATAAAATGAGAAAAAGCTGGAAAGTCTTGCTACAGATCTGACTGTGCTTTGTGCTCCCATTTCACAAGGATTAATTTCTTGTACCCAGAGTTGTGCTCACACCCTCAGCATTACTGCTCCTTACACTGAGAAACTCCTGCCTTTGGCCTTCCCGTTCCCTCACTTCTCGTGTTGTTACTCCAGGATCAAGCACCACTTACTCTGTAACCGATGTTACATTTTCCTGTCCAGCAGGTATTACTGGATCATCTCTCAACTTATCATTTGGAAGCTGGGGCGGTAAGAACTCCACATCCTTTTTCTTTGGAACTTTATAATACTTCCAAGTCGTGTCAGCTTCATCCTCCTCCAAGTTCACGGCAGCGCCGACGTACACGGTGGGCTCTATAACCTCGGGGAAGGCGGCTGGAAAAGGCTGGGACAAGCCATCCAGCCTGTCCTCCATTGCTTTTGTGGGGACCAAGGGGTCTGGCGTTGGCATCTGGTAGAAATGTTGACTCTGGGGCGTGGAGGGAGCTTTGGGCACCCCCTCGTCGGCGCCGTCGCAGGGGTGGGGGCTGAGCGGCGGCGGCTGCGGCGAGTTTGCCAGCTCGGCCCCGTGCAGCTGGGGGGGCTTGGCTGCGTCGCCAGTTCGGATATTGGCAAACCTCACTTGGCTGTCTGGTGCAGCCATCACAAGCCTCTGACTCGCTGAATCTGCCTCCATGGCAACATCATCACTGATAGATACACGATGATGAAAAGGAGTCAAAGGGCGTTTCTGTGGCTTATCCCCTTTGTCTTGCTTCTCATTTGTCTTGTGCTTCGGAGCTGCCGGCTGCTGGGGGCCCACAGGTGGGGCCTGCCCCTGTTGACCTGAATTTCTTGGTTTGAGATTTTTGTGCCTGCAGAATTAATACAGGGGAAAAGAGTCCACATTAATCTCTTAAATATGTCTATGGTGTTCTTTTTCACTAGATAAGAACCTGCTTCTAGGCCATTAAACAGCCCATGAGAGATGTCTGAAACTGAAACTGTTCCGAAGTGAAGCTGCCTCTTCTTTCTGACCAGAATTTGAGTGACTTGAGCAGCAACGTAGGATTTTAGAAAACCATTTTAAAAATTGTTACATCTGTCCTATGAGCCAAACACACAAATAATCCTCAGAATTAAGACAGTATTTTATAACTGCTTTAGCAGAAATAGATTGTCACATGAATACCTCATCACTTTTAAGTTGTGCCAGCACTGATGAATCAGTAGAACAATGTAAGAATTAGTGAATGGCTTCTGGAATTCAAACACTGCTAGCAGCCAAGAGAGCTGCCCAAGCCTCACTGGGTTAAGGACTGGAAAATTAACACCAAGAACCAAGAAGCCAAGCTCACTCCTACAAAAGCTATTTCCAAGCTATTACAAGGCTTTTGTAGCTGCTTACTTACAAATTTAGCAAGTGTGGGAAAAAGAAAAACGCAGTGTCTCAACTGCATTAATACAGTTGGGTCTGTTCAGTGTAAATGCACTTCAGATTAAACATTTCATCTGCAAGTTCAAGATGCCAACTTTCAGGATCATCTGACAGAATGAGGCACATGAAATACTGAAGTGTAGAATGAAATGTTTATGATTAAGCCATTGAACTGCAGGTACATGCTCAGTGCCTGGGAGTTCTTTGCCACTCTTCCATTAGCAAAGTTAAGAAGCACTTGTATTGAAAAAACAGGATTAGGCAGGGATAATAGGTAAGAGGTATCAAAATCTATTTTTACTTTAAACTCTCACACACATCCACATGTTTTTCTCCACTTAGAATTCAAAACACATGGAATAATAAGGGGGTTTAGGTCTTTGCAATTTCTCTTTAGGCAATTGCATATTTCTAATACACACCTCACATAGTTAATTGATTGGTTTGCTCTTAACTAGTGCTATCATAGCTAAATTCTCCTTGAAAAGAACATTTAATCCTCCTCCACATCCCAGCTCTTCTCAGGACACAAGTATTTCCACAGAACTTTAACCAACCATTTCAATAAGGGAGTTAAAAAATGCATTTCTCTCAAAATGCTACATCCTCCAGACAGTAATTTTTTCATAAGATACCAATATTCACTGCAAGGTAATGAGTACAACATTTAAATCAGAGAAAGTGTTTAAACCTATTGCAACACTTCAGTCACCTAAAGATTAATATTCTGCCATAAGTACAGAAATTGAGAATTCAATGAAATTAATGTTTCCGTTTATTTTAAATACCTGTATTAACAGTCTGTGGCATTGCAGCTTCAAAAAAGGCTGTATTATATACATATATATATTTAATCTCAGACTTTTTGCCCTTTGTTTTGACCCCTTTATTCCCTAGCTAATATAAAAAACACACACTGGCATCTACTCCCAGAGGAGCAGTTTTCCACAGCCACCCGTGGAATGCCACCCTTCCCAGAGAGCAGGTCTGGGGGTTTTATTCCTATCCACCAAGCTCATGATTAGCAGCTGTCTCCCTTCTAATGGCACAGCCCTCTAGAAGAGGTGCTTAAATCCTAAATAAATAGCATTCCCTTGCCATTCCCTGAGAAAGCTGCCCATGAGATGGTTACTGCCCATATCCATATGGAATTCCAGCCCAGGACTCAGGAACTGTCCCTGCACTGGCAGCAGGTCCCCTCAGCCAATTCACTCAACTCCAGCTTCTGCATTAACTTCTTGGGCAGAATTTCAAGACCTCCAATGACATTTAGGAGAGGAGATACAAATTTTGTTCCAGCTTTCCTGCAAGCAGCTAGTGCTTAATTACTCCTGCAGGAGTGATCAGGAGCCTCTCCTGAGCACTTCAGCCCCGGTGAACATCTCTGGGCTGTGCCTCTGCCAAGTGCTGTACCTTGAACAATTGCAATTTGTCCTCTGCGTGGCTTCAACAAAATCCCAGGATGCCACCTTGTCAGCTGTCTCCTCCTCACACAAGCCATTTGATGTAGCAGAATACTTCCTCCTAGGATTCAATACCAGGAGAGTTATTTGGGAGCAACATATGTTCTTCTCTTATCTTCTGGCAAAGCTCAAGAGCAGTTTGGTGACAAGGGATTCAGCAAAGAAAGGATAAATAGCCTTTTCCTGACATATTAAACTGAGAACTAAGTAAATCATTCCTAAATAGTTAGGGGAAAAATGAACTTCTTTAGAAATGGCTTATTAGAAGAGTGAAGTACATTCCACCAGCAGTCACAGCACCTTTAACAGAACTAATTGCTACAAGGAACACACAAAATATTGGTATTTTTGGCTTCAGAGGATAAGTACATACTTGTTCTGTGCTCTGTTCATGTTGCACTCTTGCCAGACTCTGTCCACCACTTGGTTGGCCAGTTTTCTGGGGATTTTGCCACCGTGATGGCTGGTACTGTCTGAGATAAATCCATCCGAAACCGAGGAAAACTTCACCCATTTCTGGGCAGACTGAGCATCAACTGAAAAGCAGCACCAGAGGAAACAGATTCAGGCAGTGTCTGTCACTCCAGTTCAATCACCACAGGAAGAAAAGTGACTTCTTGACTCAGTGTTAGGAAATAAAAACACAGAGGAAAATTGAGGAATAGTAGCAGATTATTATAGGAGATTTAAAAAAGCACCATATATGTTTATGTTGTATGTGGGCTGAATATTCCTTATCTTTCATTTTAGCGACCTGAAATAGAAAACAACTTGAGCAAAGCCCATTATGATTTTAAAAAAGGCTCAAGCTTGGGTAACAGAAGATCATGGAAGGAAAGAAGAAACAAAATCTCTTCTGCACAATAAAATTTACATAAGTCACCTGAAACTATTCGTGAGGGTCACCTGCTGTGACCTAAATCAGCTCCCCATAAGCACTGCTCACACCCAGGGCAGAGGGCACACAGCCTTACTGGAAACTTAACTACAGCCAATCTTCCTGGACTGGGAGAAAACATCACCTTTCACCAATGACCAAGGGCACAACAGGGATTATGGAGCTGTGTCAGAGCACAGGCATGCTCACAGAGGGGAAAAAACCCCAAAACCTTCCCCAGAGCAATCTAAAGTACTGGTAACAACACCAAGTACAACGGCAGCTCTAATTTCAGCAGCTTACAGAAGAGTTTGAGTTCATTTTGCCCACAGCTAGTGACATCAGTTTTACTACAACAAATTCAGGACTAAAAAAATGTGATTTTTCCTACCAAGCCAGCTGCACACAGAGCACCTGAATCCCCTGCAAACACTGCTGTGCTTGAAGGAGAAGCCATGGAAACAATTCCCTTCTGCAGAAGCCAATTCCTTCCCACCTGTCTGAACCTCCTCCGGGGACGTGGGTGGTGTCAGGGTGACCGAGGACATGGCAGGGTCCCTGGTGGCAGCAGGCACTTGGTGGGCCCCCAGGCAGGCAGTGGAGCAGTGGGGAGCCCCCACAGAGCTGGGAGCAGGGATGTCTGTCTGAGGGACCAGCACGAAGCACGCCGGGTACACCATCCTCACACCAGCTGCCAAGAGAGGGCATTGCCCAGTTAGTTACACTCCAAGTCATCAAATGCATCATTTCAGCAGCCACTCCTCAGCTGTCAGACCCTTTTCTACCTACTGAAGCATCTCCTTGGACAAAAATCCTCTGTTGTCACCTCCATCGTTACTTGATTTGCTTTATGCAGAAGATTTATGTGAATGAATTAAAAGAGCTTTGTATAGGCAGAGATATCCACATGCTGCTAGCTGCTTCTGTGATTTGATTTTATAAAGGCTACAAAAATCCTTCTTAGAATCATGTAACACTGCTACATCCCCAGCAGCACGAGGGTCTCCAGCCATCACTGCACTAGGAGCTCCTCACAGGGGGGGACTGCATTTGCTGGCAAATCAAAGGTCACCAGCCCACAGCAGAACAAACCACTGCATCCAGGAGCTGGGATTTTGGGAAAAACAGCAGATAAAGGCAGTGCCTGACTACAGCAGGTTCTCCAGGACTGTGGTTTTGAAGACATCCCTAAAAAGCAAGTCTGCTCAGTTTGAATTTGCACAGACTCTGAAACGGCACAACTTGCTTTTTATGTAGCTCAGATGTCAACAGTGATCATCCAGGGTTGTTTTTACTCTCTTAATTATTTGGTTTTTTAAATCTTCCCTCTCAGGGCACATAAGAAAAAGACCTCCTACTAATGGGTCTGCAAAATCCACTTTGAGCAGCAACTCATCATAGATAGTCCCGAGCATCAAACAGGAAAACAAAACCCAACCACCATCATTGCAAAGGAATCAAATGGGGTCACTTCTGCATTCAGAATTTTGCAGGTTTAATCAGCCAGTTTATTTCAGTAATTAAAGGTAATCAGGCTCACCAACAAGGACTTCAACAGCAGCTAAAGAATCATCCTCCCAATCCATTTCTTCTTGTTTTTCCTCAGATCCTTCCTTCAAATTGGATGTGACGGGGTAGAACTGCTTCCACTCCCCAATCAGCTTTTTTGTGGATGAATCAGAAAGCTTGAAGGACTGCCCTGTGAGTGTGCCATTCAACCCAAAGGGGCTCAGGATAACTAAAACAGAAATAAAAATCCATTGGAGACGATATTCACCCCAAATTCCCTCTTCCCCTCTGCAATTGCAGCACTCTTATTTCACACCAAATAAACAACTTACCATTGGTAAGTCAAAATGCAGTCTAATCATGATTTACACTACCCAAGTTTTTGGCAATAGTTTTACATTGTTAAATTTACAGGTATTTTAAGAGTTGAGGAACCACAATAACAACTACAAATTAATCCATTCAAACAAGCAACAGGCAAGTTTTCATCTAGGCCATGCAGGAGAGGTGATGTCTGCAGGGAGGGATCTCACAGCCCCACTGACCAGACTCAGGCCCCAGCACTCCTCTGTCTTCCAGAGCACAGCCTGCATCTGCTGGGGGAACCACAGGGATTTACAGGCAAGGAAGAGCCAAGTGGAAAGGGAAGGGGTGTGGATAGGTTAAATACACTGAGCCAGAAATGGATTTCTGATAGAGGGTTGCTGAAGGCATGTGGGGGTTAGAAGGTTGAAACAGCAAAATATTTAAGTCACCAAAATGACAGTATTTGGAAAGGGTGCCATGAGAACAAATTATTCAATCACATGCCAAGAAATGAATATGCAAATGCTCCACCTGCAGAAGGGCCAGGACACAGCACCTGACTGAGCACAGGGCACAGCTGGGGACAGCAGGACAGCTCTGCCCCCACTGCCAGCCTGCCCCAAGCCCTCAGGGAGCAAACAGAGGATGAGTGCAGGTGTCACAGGCAGCAATCCCACCTTGGAAGGGGCTGTTGGACTGCTGGGCCAGGGTGAGGTGCTCCTCACTGAGCAGGTACACGGGCTGGTGCTGGCTGATCTCCACGCTGGTGCACACATTGCTGTCCCCATGCAGGAAGAAGGTGAAGGAGCAGGACAAGTGCTCACTGCAAAGGCAACAGCACAAAATAAGGCTCAAGTACAGGATTTCTATAAGTTGCTGTCTTTTTCAGTAGTTTGAAGGCAATTCCTCACAATACATTCATTAATGGAAGTAGCCAAAACATATTTCTATGTAAATAGCGAGAAAATGCTAAATATGTTTCCTTTACAAACCCAAAGAAAAATCAGTTAGAAAACAACAGGCACTAAGTTTTCAATTTCTTCAGTCTGACACTTTATATTTTGCTGTCCTGAGGAAATTTAAACCATCATTTTTTACAAGACAAAAACCTGTAATTTAATATTTTTATACCTTATGCATTTATTTAAAATCTCTAGAAATATTTCTGAACGTATTTTATTTTTAATGAGGTCATATCTAGGTTGTCCTGTCACAGCTCCACTAAGCAGAATTTAATATCAGCCAACAAGTCACTTATTTAAGAGGAAGAAGAATGGCAACAGCTTTGAGAAGTGGTTTTGTTTTGTTATTTAAATTGAATCTTATCTTCGTGTTCTTGAAGCCAATCAAGTAACTAAAAATGAAATCCCATACCTACACACAAAAGGGAAGATACAATCAATTAAAAAAACCGAGGCTCAAGACATTCTTAATTACAGTCATTAAGGCAAGTGTCAATGTTTAACAGCAGATGCTTCACTGACAGCATCTCTCATGGTCCAGAGTTTTAGGGAAACAAACCCAACAGGCTTGAACAGCAGAAAACTCCCCAACAATGAACATTTCTCCTTCCTACAACTTGAATTTAAATGCTGTTTCCTAGTGCTCTGCAGTTATTGTGAGCAACAACATGAAATCTTTTACTCCACAAGATCACTCTGCAGAGAATTTCTAATTTTTGGGGCCCTGCTCCTTCTTGTTGTTACAAAAATACAGGTGACCCCTGCAAGGACAACCAGGAAAACATTTCACGTTGCATCCACATCAACTCCATGGTTTATATGAAATATATTTCACCAATTTTAATTAAAGGGCAGGAAGAAAGGATGGCAAAACCAGGTAGCACACCCTCTTACCCACCTGGAAAGCTCTTTTTTCCCCTTTTAAAGAAGCTGGACAAGCACAGCATTCCTCAGTTATAGTGACTACAAGCTATCCCAAGTGTCTGCCAGACTGATGCAGTCCAGCAGGAAAAGAGCAGATGTTTAAAAGCAGAAGATGCTGCTCATTTGGATGTTAAATTAGGTCCAACATCATAGCCAGAGAAGGACCAAGGTCAAGGAGAACCTGAGAAGAACTTCATAAAGTGCTGGTGAGAAAATCAATCCTCCTTTGTAAGGAGGGAGCAGCAAAATCCTGCTCAGTCTCAGGGAAAGAAGGGATCAAGTCCCAGGAAACACTGATTTTAGTCAGTCAAAACAGCAGATACTGGAGCAGATTTTTGCATGATCCAGTGGAAAATACACTCCATGAGCTACTGCAGCCTAAAAATGAATGCAACACCACTGTGTCCCAAAAATCCAACCTGATCCCACCACCCAGTGGCCAGGATGGCATGAAGGCTCTGGGACATTCGTGTTCCTCAGTCTAAAAGCCACTTTGGCATCCCTGGGAAAGACACAACCAGCTCCAGGGCAGGGAGAACCACCAGAACAACCCCATTAAAACACAATCTCCACAGCTGCAGGTACTGGGAACATTTTTAGTGTCATTCCCAAGATGTTTCTTTCCCAGAGGGAGGTGGTGGCATGGGGAACAGCAAGGAGAAAGAAAAGTTTCTGGAACTGGCACAATCCATGGAAATGGATATGGGTGGGTTCACTCTCACCCCCAAGCCTCAGAGACAGGGAGGAGAAAGGTGGAACAGTGACAAAAACACAGCAGATTTTAAATTGAGGACCAAAACCATCCAAAAAGGATGAGAGACCCCTCAGAGTGCTCATGCAGCAGCAGGAAGAACAGCACATTTTTATTCCAGCACCTTTAAGCAGGAGTTGCAGTGACCCCACTGAGGAGCTGCTCTGAGGGAGAACAGTCCTCCAGCTTTGCTCATCTGCTGTTCAGGTTTAATTTAAGGTTGTGTTTTAGGGGCAAAAAAGGCAAGATCTGGATGATTAAAAAGTGCTTTGTAACAGCTGAAACCCACACTGCTCAGGAATCCCAGGAAAGTTCAAAAATGCAGTGAGGATGGAGCTGAGCATCTTGTTGATGACTTCAAGTGTAACAGAAGTCATGTGGCCAGGACACAGCACTAAATTCCAGTATGGAAATCTGATTAAACTGTAATCCTTATGCAAATGGTGGCAGACTGCTTTTCAAACTGAATTTTATTTTCCAAACCATATTGGATGCTTTGGGGTGAAGGAGGTGGCAGTGCCTTGGTTCCCCAGTGACAGACACAATTCAGAAGCTCAGCATCAGCAAGATAAAAATTAAAAATAAAAGCACATATTCCCTATATGTACTTTAAATGCAATTAAGCTTCACCTCTTGTAAACACCCCATTGTTAGCCAGATAAAGGGCAAACAATCACAGCATAATCTGATGGAATTCAGATAAACCAAGACAAAGGGAGGCATCAGCATGATAACAGAAGCATTTCAATTCATCACACTGCAAAACCAGTCCTAAGGAGGAGCAAGGAAAACTCAAGGTCACCATGCAAAAGCCAAATCCAAAAATACAAAAAAAAAAAAAAAAAAAAAAAAGCCCAAATCAGATCTCTTTTCTCCCCAAACTCAGCAGGGGAGAGGTTTCCAACAAAATAACCCAGTGAGTGAGCACCCAGTGCTGCCACTGCCATTGTCCCCATGGCACGGAGAGAGGATCCACTGCCCCAAATCATCCTGGAAAACCCAAATATCCCCATTCCCACTAATCCTGGCTGTAAAGGTAAGTGTTGAACAGCACAACGATGCACAGCACCGGGGGGGTTTCTTTGAGAGGCGCAGCAGAGTTCTGGCCAGTGGGATAATATGTTTCACAGCAGAAATGCACAGTAAAAAAAAAGGAGTCTGGAAATTCGGGATAAGGGAAACAGATCCCACCCGGGACACAAAGTATCCCCTGGAAGCACGGGTTTGCTTTAAAATGAATTTAATTTTTAAATTCATTTGAAATTTCAATTTAACTTTAATTGTTAACCTGAAAGGCAAAATTAACACTTAATGGACTCAAATGCAGTTTGTTTCTTCTGAGCCAGTCATGCTCAGGAACTGCTTCCACACATTTAAATTTCGGGTTACAGAACTTAAGAAATAGCAATGCATGTGGAAATAATCACAAGAAATACAAATAAAGAATCCTAATTAAAACAAAAAAAAATCAAAACCACAGGGAAGCTCTTTGGAGGGAGTGAAGAAAAGGAGGAAGGGACAGGAAGAACCAGAGCTCTACAGTACTGATGCCCCACACAAATTATTTTATGGACTTAGCAAGAAACTCTACAAACATGCAGGCTTTTTATTATTGTTTTGTTTAAATTAATACATTTGAACATCCTCCAATTCTTTACGTTTCTATAGCCTGGCTGCCAGTGGACAACCTCAGCTTGGGAGGAATATTCCAAACTTTACCATCATCTAATAAAAAAAAAAATGTGTGGAGATACATTTATTTATTTATTTATTTCCACCATATCTCTAAGTCCTCCTCTAATCTTCTCAATAACTCACCTCCTAAAAATCCTAATCAAGCAAAAACAAAAAGTCTACCACAGATCACTTTGGGGTAAATAGGCAAATTATCTTTAAAATTCAGTCAAGGACACAGTAACAGAATCAGGCTGGTGGTTTCCTGCCTGCTAACGGAGAGTTCATCCTATTTTTATTTGCAGACTATTTTAGGTAGCTCAGAAGATCACTGGCAATTTGTGCAGAGCATTTCACCACTGAAATATGAAAAAAAAAAATCCCTAACCTTCAATAGTTTGAAATTTTATTCTGCATGAAGAGAGAATCAGTGATGTCCTTAAGGTCAGATATAGAAAACAAAAAAAAAAAATCTGATGCTAAAGTCAGCATTGATAACCTCTCTTTTTAGTACTTTTATCACCACCATCATGTATTGCTGAATATACTTTTATACAGAAAATTCTGAAAACAAAATCCTAATTCTCAAAAAAACTTTTTTTTTCTTACCCTGGACATCAAGCAGCTCCATTAGTATTTCTAAATAATTTCATTTAAATCCCAATCACAGAATTTAGGTATCAATAATCCAGTTCCCAACTGATTTCTGAGCAGAGATATGAAGTGCCATCAGAACAAGGATTCTTTATGACTTGATCTAAACACACCAGAATTCAGTTAGATTGAGCTCCAATCCTGAAAGCAACTTTAAAAACAAATAAAAAATAAAGAGACTCCTTGGGAATAATGCTTTTTGAAGCAACCTTCAGTCCTCATCTACACTCCATTAAATACATTTGTGTAAAACCATTTGATTCCCCCATGCTCCCTCTTCACTCTAATCACACAAAACAAAGATGTTTTCGTTTCAGAGACAAAGGATTATGATTTTATGGGGGAAAAAACCAGAAGCTACTGTGGATAAATCCAAGACAATTTCTACTTCTACCTTTTTAAGAACAACTGGAGGGTAGGAGGGGAAACCACACTAAAATCCACATCTACAGGAGGCTTCCATTAGCAAATCTGAAAATATCTTCTTGATAAAAAGGTAATTAGGTCTGGTTTTGTCTCCACATTAGGACTTCTGTAGAGCTTTAGACCCTCAAAGTGCTTCCCAAACATTGGCTGCATTAGGACCCCACTAATCCACACTCAAATCACCTCCTCATGACAGCACCAGCACAAGGAAGGCTCCAACTAAAAGCACATTTTAATAGTAAATAAAAAAAAAAAGCACCCAAATGTTTCAGCTGAAAGAGAAAATGTTTGTTTTATGTAATTACTATCTCGTGTTTTCCTAGCTTGTCTTTGTGAATTACTTCTGAGTTGAAGTGGGAGCACCTTATGCTGCCAAAGTGCTGCTAACCCAACCAAAATATTTACTGAATCCTTATAAACTGCCACTCCCTGCACAGAAAAACCCACACTGCAGAGGAGTTTCTGTCCCAGGACTGGTGCTTGTCCCACCTCTGATCCCACCACTTCCCTTCCAGCAGGGCAGAACACACCTGGATTAGGGGCACAAACACACCAGCTGAGGTAAGGCTCTAATTAATTAATTTTTTAAAATTAATTTAATTAATTAGCTTGCACCACTATTTCAGTCTGTTATAAAATGATTGCCAAAAGTTGGTACATCTTGGCCAGTGTGGGGCATTTTCCCCAAGAATCAATACCAGGACTGGCTGCCACTAATGGAGAGTTCCCAACCCTCAGCCACCAAGAGCTGTCCTCCACCACAGACAAGTTCTGGGTGCCACTTAATTCAAAGCACCAAAGAACCTCCTTTTGAAAATGTGACAGTTCCCTTCCATAATAAATTCCTGGGATGGAGAACACAGTCTTACAATTAAATAGGTTCTTTTAAAAATATTTATAAGGAAAAAAGGTTTAAGATGACACACGCCCCCCATGAAGCCCTAAGTGTCTTCCCTTCCTGTTTGTTTTTTATTTTCTTTGCCTTTTAACCAAGCTGGGATACAACAGAACAGTTCTTTGGGACTACTCCAGGTGCAGCTGGAACACCACAGGTACTGAGGAGAAGTTTCTTCTCCCTTTCCCTGCCACCTTTGCTGCTCCAAAAGCCCATCCTATTTCAAACGTGGCATCCCCAATTCCCACCCACCATCCACAATCCTGAATTGCCAAACCCCCCAGTCTTAATTCTGACTACAAAGGAGCAGGAAATTCAGTGAGCCTTTGCTGTGGTCAGCAGAATGGGAAATAAGTAAAACACTAAACCCAGTGCAAAGACCCTCAGCAAATGCACAGCTGTATTTTCTAGGGAGCTGCATGTTCTGTATTCCAAAGGAAGGATCCAGAGCTGGAATTCCAGCTGCTTCTCTCACTCTGGACAAAGCCATGGAGCAGAGATGTTCTTCCAAGCATCCCCATGGCCAGGCAGGGACATACAGCAGAAAGCTGATTTTGGTGATAACACAAAGCAGAACAACATAGCTAATAGCAAAGTAGAAAAAACCCTTCCAGTTCAAAGCACATCATTAATGACTCCTGTCAAAAGGCTCTCCAAAGCATTCTTCTGAGGCTGAGGATGTTTTGATTTGACTTAGACCTGAGAGTTAAAAATATTTATTTATTCCATAACTGAGTTATGTGCACTAAAACAGACATAAATGTAGCAAACAATCTGTATTCCAGAATAAGCCACAGTTGCCTTAGACTGCCACATTTTAAATTAACTTCATTATTAATGGGCTTAGCTTCATCCCAATAAAACAAATTTTATTTTTATACACACTCAAACTCCAGCATGGTATTTTAAAAGGAAGCAAACTGATTTTTTCAGAAGGCAGCAAGAAGTTTATATATACACACAAAGGTATATATTTTTCCAGATACAATTATAAACAATACTACAAAGAGTTTGGTCACATTCCTGTATTTCAGAACTTAAATGAGACTAATAAACCTGTCACCTTGTATTTTAGCATCCTTTAATTTGAGGCTGCAAATCTCAATTATCTGAACTTGAGCTTTCACAGGGAAATATACATATGCTATAAAGATAAAAGATCCAGAACATATTTGGGGAAAGGATAATAGCTCTAAACATCCCTGTGTTCCAAAGCCAGGGGAACAGCTTTCCCTGTACTGCTCTTTCCCATCCTGAAACATTTACAAACATCTTGTTAAGCCAGATTTTTTTCCAAGTTCAAAATGGAAATGCATTATAAAATTGTCATTTAACAAAATCTGAAGTATCTGTATGGCTTTTGTATTATTTTATTGTTCAGTGAACAAAAAGAGCAGATTTATGCTTGAAAGCTAAAAACCAAGAGCCATATAATTTCTTCCTTTTTCCTGATGAACCAACTACCAGTGTAATTTA
Organism: Leptocoma aspasia; assembly: GCA_013399835.1. NCBI lineage: Eukaryota > Metazoa > Chordata > Aves > Passeriformes > Nectariniidae > Leptocoma > Leptocoma aspasia. The sequence goes on from VXAX01007347.1 coordinate 849,872, forward strand.
AGCTAAATAAGAGAAAACTGCTTTGTGATGTAAAGTGCTAAATTTGTCTGCTTGTAGTCTCTGTAGCAACCCAATATTCCAAAGAGACAATCATGTGATCAATGCTCTCAGCTCCTGCTGTTTATCCTGCACTGTCCTACTTACAGCAGCTCTCAATTCCAGCTGTCTACAGCAAAAGGAAAAACATCACCTGCTCTCCTGCCGGGACATGATGCCAGAACAGCCTCATTAGAGCTGCTGTAAAAAAATGTTGACATTGTTTGATTTAAAGATTAACATAGGGAGGAAATTTACACTGCAAAGAGTTGAGCAGCCTTAATAGAAAATATCTCAGCACTATCAGGGAACAGCCACTTGGTTTCAGACTAAATAGACAGAAATAAACCCAAAACCTGTGGGTGAACCTTGTTTTGGTAGTTAACTCTCTCAAGTATGAAGGAATTTTTGAGCTTTAGCACCCAGAAATCTTAATAATAATAATTCCCAACAGCATCCCAGGGGATCAAGAAGTAAAATTCCCTGTTCCTATGGAAAGATGACCATGGGAATTGGGAAAAGGGAGGCAAACAGGGCAGAAATGTGGGTTACAACAGACCAAAAGCAGCATTCCCTTTGTCTTAAGGGCAGTGAAGACCAGACAGGCAGGAGCTGGTGCCACCAGGCTGTTCAGTGCCAGTACAGACATTCCTGATGGCACAGCAGGACCATTCCCAGGGCCCAGATTTAAAAATTACCCCCCAAACTCACACTGCAGCCATGGCCATCCCAATTCCAGCTGCCACCAGGCTTGCACCAAACTCAGGAATCACACCCACAGTTCCACTTCTTCCTCGTGGCAAGATGAGGTAGAGAAAAAAAATCCCTCTCCAGAACTATGATAAGCACACCTTCAAAACAAGATAACTACATGTACAAAGGTTTAAAATAAAGCCAAATTGGTGTCTAGAATATTTTTCAGCAGTCACTTCCCATGAAGTTAGATACTTATTATTTTCTATTTCCATGGGAAAAAAAGTAAGAGAATGGTGGCCTGGTGTTCTAAAATCCTGAACCCAGACTTGTGGCAAACAGAATTACCCTGAAACCTGTGCAGCAAGTTATGATAACCTTATCACTTATGAATTTCCAAGTGGCTTGTGGGGTGGTTTTAGTGCTTTTTGTTTTGGGTGTGTGGTGTTTTTCTCTGGTGTTTTTCACTATTTTTAAGTGAACTCATCAGACACAAGTTCTGCTTTGCCACCCACTGCAATTGGCTGCATTATTTCCCAATTACAAGGGAAAAAAAAAAGCAACTATACAAGTAATATAGCAGCTTTTAGCATTCTAGACTTTCAGTTGTCTATCAGATCCACCCACAAATTCAAGATTACTCAATTGTTTGCTTACTGCTACTTCAATTGTGTTAAAGTTTAGCAAGTTGTAATTATTACCAAAAACTCCAAGAGATGCCCCTCACGTAAACACTTGGTACTTGTGCTTCATTAGGAGTGCCACATTTGATCTATATAAATTGTATCTAAAATAGTATTTAATCTGACAGGTTTCCTAATCATATTTATTCCAGGTATACCCCAGTAATGAGTAAGAGGAACAGTCTCATCCAAAGGCAGTTATTGAAGCAATCCTACCAGCACAGTGGGATGGAGCAGATCACAGTCTCCATCTCACATTTTTAAGGGGATTTTGGAATAAAACATACACAACCACATTCCTGAAAGCAGCAACAAAACAACTGGTTGGAAAGGAGAAAAGAGAATTACATTCTGATTTGTCAAATTTTAGTTTAATATGTAGTCATTTCAACCACATTAATGAGCTTCTGTAGTCTCCAAGTGTCTGAAACAGGTTGTGACAAATACAGAGACAATGATTTTTTTTTGTTTGGTTGCAGCAAAGACCTTCAGCCAAATCCTCTCTGTGGTTTTTTATTCATCTCAGAAACTGAAATCACCCACTTAAAAACAGGCAACAAGACCCCAGCACACCCACCCTGCTTCAGGGAGCTGCTCCATCCCTGCCCTGTCTATAAACAGGAGTGGAGCCAGCAGACTGGAAACCCTGGGAGAGTTTCCCCAGGCAGGGAATGGTGACTTGTTCAGAGATCAGATTTCAGCCCATCCTGAGGGTCTCACTTTGCTGGTGCTGGTTTGAACTGGGGAGCAGCAGGGGAGGGAGGGAGGGAAGGGCAGGTCACGGCTGTTACCCCAGCACGTGACTGCACAATGCAAACAGCTGAGGGGTTACTGCTCCCACAGCAAAAATTTTAAGAGATCTTTTATAATAGAGGTTAGTTTAATAAGTTATTTGTTTAGGAGTCTCATCATTAAAGAGTGAACACTCAGAACTATCTCATTCTGGTTTCCCTGGTCATCTGCTCACGCGCCACACCGGTGTCAACGATGAACATTCAGGGCTGTCCTTTTAAAATTAAAATGTACAATGACACGGACTTTTTATTTTAATATAACCTTATACAAGGAGAAAAAGCCCACCAGAGCAACAGACAGGAGGGCAGGGCTGCTGGAGGAGCTGTTATCACAGCCCAACACCTACTAGAAATCACAGCCTCCCTCCTGGCTGCTGCGCCACCACCGCCGGCTATTGTTGGGAGAGCAGAGCACAGAAAATCTCCCCTTCTGGAAGCACATGCTTTCAAACAGAACTGGGAAAAATCCAGATGGGATCAGCTTCAAATGAAAGAAACAGCTCTATTTGCACATCCTTCAAAGGGACAGACAGGGACAGAGCAGGGCTGAGGTCCTGCAGCTTGCTCAGAAAGCCCAGGGGAAGGAGTCACCTCCACACCAAGGGCACTGACTGCTCCATTTCCAGTCAAATTCCTTGAAACTAAAGATTTCCAGCAAGAACAACCAACCTGATTGAAGTCTGCAGCTGTAAAACACAGAGAATAAGTCTCTAGAGTGGCTGGCCAAGCCTCAAAGTGCAGGGTGAGATAAATTATGATCCAAAGCACACTGGTAGCAAACTTCACATCCCCAGGATACCAAATTACCTCAAATTACACAGGCACAGGAATTCCTTCCCAGGGTTTCTGAACTTTAATGCAAAGAACAGTCCCAAAGACAGCAGAGTAATAAGGGATGAAAGACAAAAATACAGCTTCAAAACTGATTCTGAAGATCTGTGCATCAATACTCACAAACACAAGAGGGGCTGTTGGGGGTTTAGTTTGGTTTTTAATTAAGTCAGCCACATCTACAAAAAAAATCACAAACTTTGTATAGGTTTGGCTGATTAAATGGATCCTAAGGAATGAAAAATATGCAGAAGTTGTATTAAGGTTTAGTTTTTGTTAGTTTTAGAGCAGCTGTCTGGTAGGAAACATATCAGCACCCCAGGTGCAACATTCAGAGCTTTTTCCAGGCTGGCTGCAAGTCCCTTTATGTGGCATTTGCTGCAGTGTCACATTTAACTTTTGCCATGAGAGAAATGTTCCTTTTACGACAAGAGAGTTCCAGACTTTGGGGCTACAGAGATGGCATCACAAAACACTTGTGGCAGTGTTTGGTTTTCTCCCACAAGCCTGAACTGACCCCTCTGAAGAGCCCAACTTTCCTGGGAGCAGAGATTATCCCAATTCTAGATATTCCTTGGAGGGATGAGCCAAATTTGCCATGAGCACACACATCTGTTCACCATTCCCCCACTTCATTCCATAAAAGCCAGTGCTCAGAGCATCACATGGTATCGAGCTATCTGGTAGGAAATACTGAAATTTCTCAACAATAAAATATCTTACACACATCTGTCAAAGCTATTTACATATTTTTCCTGTAGTTCTGGGTTACATATGATGGAATTGTGTGAGTAAGCACACAATTCCTTCAGTTATTTTCATCAAGCATGCTGACATTCTGACCTTCTTCAAAAAAGAATCAGAGCCTCCAAATTAAACAAACACTGCTATTTTATTTTAAAAGCTTTCATCAGCTTTCCCAGCTGCTCTAGAGAGCTTTATAGAATTACTATAAGAGAATCCAGGACATAACTAATGCTAGTTGAAAATGGCAATTTGGTCAACCAGTTCCTCAAAGGAGGAAAGCCCAGACCGTGCCAACACAATATTGGCCAAAATAGTTAAAAGTAAACTCTTTACTCTTGATTTATAGCAGAAAAAAATGGATGGACAAGGATACCCCAGAGAGGAGCTATTTGCCCTGACCAGGGTGGAGAAAGAAATTCCTGGAACTAAAGGACAAGTTTATACATAAATTAAAAGCAGCAGTTTACAACTACTAATAGAAACACACACAAACATGTGCTTCTGCTTCTTTTGCTCCAAAACAGCTTCTAAATTTCTTTCAAGTTTAAATTTATTGCAGAAGATGCCAACAATGGCCAACTCCACACCCAAAAAGCAAAGCCACTGATCTCAAAATTTCCTGCATGCAAGATTTAACACATACATAGACACACACACACACAAAAGGAAGCCACACAAAAAATCCCATCATCTAAGCTTTAAATTACTTTGGATTTTAAAAGCTGATTTGGGAACAGCGATTAAACTTGTTCCAGCTAACCTAGTTTTTATTCATTTCATTATTTATTGCTAGGCAACATAGACCGTGTCAAACCACGTTAGAACCATGAGAAGAAGTCCTTCCAATTTAGATCTAAAATTCTCTCCTCACCCTCCTCCCCCCCAGCATGGAGGCCACATGGATTCTTTTCACAGCAGCATTCCCAGCCACCATCCTTTTTCTGACCAGGAGCTGACATTCCAAACTCTCAGCATCTCCCATGGGATGCAATTTATGCACAGCTCAGGTGGGACCTGCAGAGAGCTCTCTATGATAAGCCTTTCTCGGTGTTTGCAAGCAGAATTAGTTCCAGTCACCTGCAGGTCCAGGGCAGGTGTCTCTTCATTCAGGTATCTCTTTCTTCCTTTCTGGAAGACTCTACCTTCTTTCCCAACACCCATTATCCATGATCTGGACATGGGTACCAGCACAGAAGAGATTGTTTACCACATTTAGCATTACTTCCTTTCATCATAAGAAAGTTTTCAAGAACTCCAAAAAAGCAGCAAAATACAAAAGAGCAGAGACCCAGGCTCCAGAATAAATCATCCACAAGAGTCTCTTAATTAAACCTTTCTTCTAGCACAAAGAATGTGTGCTAGACTAGACCTCCAGCTTCTCCAATAAAGCCAAATAAAGCCTCCTACCTTTTGTTGATGGGTTTCTCATCTTTCTCGTAGGGCTTCACGAACCATTTCCCGATGCGCACGAAGTTCCTGTTCATCAGGCACCGCTCCAGCAGGTTGTGCACAGCCTTGAACAGCAGCGTGCGGCACTCGTAGGACAGCCCGTTCTCCCAAACCCCATCTTCCTCTTCTGCAAGGCACAACAGAAATCACCTTGTAATTCCATCCTCTTTTTTCAGACATACCACAGTAGCCTTTTCTCTCCCACAAGCTTTTAAGGAATATTCACAGCGTAACGTGCGACCAAAACCAGCCTGTAATGTTCAGATAACTCTGCTTACTTTATGATAGAACTGCTAAAAGTGATCAGCTGTAAAAATATCTCATCCCCCACAAGGAAAGAAGATTCAACAGTTATTTGTACACTAAAGGAAACAAGTAGCAGCAGCAGGTTAGGTATTTCAGCCTGCAAGAGCACTGTGTGATCTGTCTGCGAGGTGCCTCGTGTTTTGGGGAGTCTGGATTACTCATCCTGCAGAATTGGTGACAATTAAGCTTAAAAATAAATTTACTACAGCCAAACTTTTAATATGTCATGGTATCTTTGAGTTGCATTGACTGAAGGAAGCCAGGAACAAAAGCCAGCAATCAACTGACCCTCAATGATCAACAATTTGCTAGAGATGATGAAAAATACTCAGAATATTGGTGTGAGCAACCTGATTCTCCCCAGAAGACTCAAAACTGTCATTTTTCTTTTCACTTCAACATTAAAAATGAAGATATTTAAGCAGCCTAGCCCTGCTTTCTGATGTACACAAAGAGAAAAATCTGGGCAAGACAATGCCCAGTTCCTACCGATGGGATTCTGAAGTCAAACACTGACACCTTCTGTGCCCCACAAATCAAACACAGGCATGGAATCCAACCTGCACAAGCCAAGTTGATTTGCCAAATGGAAAAGCAAGATTTATGACAAGAGGCTGCAACTTCTTCCACCACCCTGGCTCCTGCTCAGTGTTTGAACAGGGTCTAGAGGCCCTCAAAGCACAAGCACTGGTCCAAAGAGCTGCACTGGCACTACAATTCCCTTACCCAGGTGAAACAAGGCACATCTGCAAGTTCCTGGGGTGCCTCCCAGGATATATCTGATATCATTCATCCCCAGCAACACTAATAGGAGGATAATAATAGAATAAAGCTTGAGATACTGTCCTTAAATCACTGGCAATCAGATTTTACCTTTATGGCTCTAATTCCTCGTATTTTGTGGTTTACATCTATCCCTCAGGATCTGCTCCTGGTCTCCTTGGACTAACCTAGCAGAGTTACTCTTCAAATGCCACTGCTTTTATACTCCAGGTAGCAGCAGAGACAAGGAGTTTGTCTGACATAGATAAGGAGACATATTTTTACTCCAGTCTCTGGATAGTCGTGGAATAATTTAGGTCGGAGGGGAGCTGTGGAGGTCGCTGCTCCAAGCTCCACACGGAGCCCCACGTGAGAACATTCCTCATCTGTCACACCCTCTGTCCCTGCACATCTCCAGGGATGGGGCTGCAGCCCAGCTCTGCTTCAGCACCACAGCTCTGACAGCAGTGCCCTGCCTGCTCCCCTCTCCCTCACAGAGCATTTTGGTTCCCCTGCTTTGCTCCATGGTCAGAAAACCCCAGCAACACAGCCAAGTGCTTGCACTTTAAATCCCCCTTGGAAATAAGCCCCTTCACCTTTCTCTGGAAGCCACTTACAAGCTTAAAAGGTTGCAATATTATTAACAGAAGTCTTGATATCCTTAAACTAGAGAGCATCTAGAAAACCAGATAGCTAAGAGTTTTAGTTAGGAAAAAATCTTACAGATTATTACAATAAACAATATTTAAGACAGAGATGACAGATAAGGGAATTTCAATACTATTGGAAGCAGAACATGGTGAGCATGTTTGTATTTTGCTATATTCCACACAGGGAAAACCACATTTCCACACAAGGCCAGTATTGTGAGTAAAAGAAAGTTACTCCCAGTAACTCTGAGGGACAGAATAAGAGTAAACAGACCTGCCCCATCATTTATAAAAGAGGAGGTGTGCATCATTACAGATGAATCATTCCATGAAATAATTTTCTGGGAAAGACAAGGAAAAACAAGGAGCAGCGTTTCCCAAAGCAGAGACCTCACCACAAGTTTCCCACCCCACCACCCTACTCCAGTGCTGGAGTTGAGCAAAAACTTGTTTTGAAAAACTGTAAAGCTACAAGATAACACAGTAACTCACTAAAGAAACATCATACACCGCTGTTGTAACAAAAAGCAACAAAAGTCCAAAGTCAAAGGGTGTAAAGTGCCCGTGCCAAGCACAGAGGTTGCTCCCCAGCTGCAGCTCTGGTGGATGCCCAGGCACAGCCCTGTGCCAGGGGCAGCAGCTCTGCTCCAGTGCAGGACCAAAAATCAGCTCAGCAGAGCAAACATTAACTCCAGAGCTCGGGCACGTTGGACTTTAGCTGCACAATAAACTCCTCACCATTTCAAAGGTTACAGACTTGGTTTGTACACAGCTCTTGTCACCTCAAGGAATCATTCCAAGCACATCCCCTGCATCCAGGACCTTCTAGAAGATGGAATGGAAGGAGCTAATTCCAGTTTTTATGCCTAATTTTGTTTTGGTGTATTAGTGCAGCAATGCCATGGATGATGCTGATATTGCAGGGATGCTGAAGTAACGCAAACCTTGTGTTTTGGGTGGACACAAAGGAGAGGTTTCCATTCTCTCTAGTCAGGTGCTTCATTTAGGATGGAGCCTTTATTCAGGATCAGCTCTGCTGAGCACCAAGTTATGAGCAGGTTTCCATGCAAGAACTTGCCACTGGATGTCATTCTTGAAAGCTCTCCTGCCCCAGGTTAGTGCAGAACCAGAGAGCTCTTAGTTGAGTGTGTTATGTGGAGAAAGTGTAAGGCTGGAGATGGAAATCACAATTAAAACCCCAGTTTTTGCTCACCAGACCACCTGCTCTGAGTGAAGTGCACCTTGCCACAGAAAGGGAAGGTAAAAGCTGCCAGCTCAAGAAAGCCTCATTTCAGAACATTATTCAAATTCATGCAAAAAAACCAGCAGTAAGTGTTCTCTGACTTTCTGAAGTCTATTTAGTCATTCCCCTCCCCCCATTTTTAGTGGTGGAGAGAAGCAAACATGACATCTGCTCACATCTGCCAACTATTTTTCTTCTTAATTCAAATTGTTGTTTCTTGACATGAGAAAACCCCTCCCACTTAATAGAAAATTGTACACAGCAAACCATTCATTAAAAGAGGGGGAGAGGAAGAGGCACTTTTGTCCTCTAATCTTTCTTAAACAATAAATTCAAATGTTCCATCTGATAGTGCTAACAAACCAAAAGAAGCTGCTGACTCATTTTCAAAAGGTGCTAAGCCACAATTTCACTTAGGACAAGTGTTATCCACCAAAGTGCTCTGGCAACCTGAAGGTTACAAGTACTTTATTTTTGATGAGTTCTCTCAGCTGTCCAAAGCACTCAACTCTTCCCCAGCACACTTATTTTTATGTCAATCCATTAAACAATTTATACCCATATCCCACAGCTCCCTCTCTCTTTACATCACATATTAGGCAGAGTTTTCCTCAAATGAACTAAAAATTATCAGGGAATGAAGAACTCATGGAAACAATGGCCAGGAAAAAGCAATTTGCATACTAGACCTAAATAATTTTTTTCAGTCAGCAGCTTCTCAATATTACCAATTTTATTGGAGGCCACTTGCCTTCAGAACTTTTATGCTCTCCTTTCTATTCTTCCCACAGTTCACCTGAACCAGTAAAGTTCATTTTTACTGATTATGCCCTTCTGTCTGTGTGGTGCTCTTGCAGAAGTAAAGAAAAAATCTGAAGCCCCCTCTGAATATAAAACTCTTGCAATTTTTAGTGAATTCTGAAAAAGGAGTATCTTTAAACCTTATAGTTTAATTCATGTCAAGTTTTTTTAAGCCTATTGTTATTCACAGATCTTTAGCCAAAATTTTTAATCGAGGATTTCTAAGAAGTAATACATATTATAGACACAGACAAATCTACATTGCAACAGATAAATATACAGCCTTGAAAATGACATTTTTAACAAGACTTAAGAACATGGATTTCCCTCCTTCCTTTAACACACAGGACACTAGTAAACACCAGTTCTTGCACATAAAACAAAAATTTAATGTTTATCACAGCATTAAAAATATCTCCCTAATGCTCAATGAACCTCTAAAATAAACTATGCAAAGAAACAAAGCCTTCACTTTGGACTACAATTCCCCCCAATTACTTCAATTACACAGGGGAAAAATCCATTCTTTCATATCAGGATTGAGACTTGTCTTTTGGAAGCATCTCTTACTTCACAGGCTCCTTTTTTTGCCATTATAGGACTGTGCCAGTCATAAAAACACTGACACAAACCTGATTTATACAATTAAACTTCCTATATAAACCTCAGATTCCAAGGGAAGTAAATAAGCAGAGTAATGTGAAATTGCTGCTGTACACAATATTGTAATGATATAACAGAAACACTTTGAGTAGAAGTTTTCTATTTAAAAACCCAGATTTTTGAATTAAAATACTTTAAACTGCTCAAAGCAAGAATTACCCAGCAAAGCTACTGAAATACTGTTTTGGGGGCCTACATCCTTTATGAAACAAGTGAGAAGCAACAGATTTTGCAGGGAAAAAGGAAAACAATACAATTTTAAAACACCGATATAAGAATCTGAGTAAGACAACTGAAGTTTGTTCCTATTAGAGTGATGTCTGTTATCTACACTCACTGAACAGAATCTGAATCCAAGGCTCTGGACACCCAAACTGTCCAAAATACCACAGGGAAAACATCCTGCACTATTCCAGGTTAGTTTTTGTGCTGCTTGGCCTTTAGCAGTACCACACACAGAGGTTTTATGCTCTCTACCCAGCAGAATATTTTCTAAATCCTGACAATTTCAAAGCAGAACCTTTCTGTGGGAGTGTAGCAGTTGATGAAGATAACAAGGTAACTGCTCTCCTTCACCAGCTGTTGGGTGTAAATTTGGCTACAAAGCCACAAGAAAAGCTGAAAAATTCCCAGCTAAATGATCCAATATCTTCCACCACACTAAGTAATTCCATATGCAGGTAGATGTAACAGTGTAAGTAAAATATTTCGTTGTTCTGATGTATCCAGGTCATTATGCACGTGACATTGTACACACAAACCAACATGACACGATGCCAAATCCTCACTGGCTGTGACAAAGCATTTTTCACCTGACTCCACAGATATTTCACGTGCAGGTTGGTCAAGGAAAAATGGGGGGAAAAGTTAAATCTTTGTCACCTTTGAGCTCGCAGGAAGTCACAGAAGTTTGATAAAACTGCTTCAGTAATTTTTGCATAATGCCTATCAGCAGTTTTGCCTAAGTGGCTACATCTCTAACATGGAGGACTAAAGAAATGCTGAAGCATCAATGCAGCAAGAACACTTGGAATGCCTCTCCTGCCTGACACAGAACACACAGATCCTCCCCAGACAAGGGGCTGCAGCTCACCATGCTCACATCAGGTGCAAAATATTTTAAAAAGCATCCTTTCCTTTTTTTGTTGTTGTTTTGAGTTGGTTTTTTGTTTTTGTTTTTTTTTTTGTAGTTAAATTATCTTAGGGAGAAATTGTTATTTTAAATAAGCATCACTGGCTGAACTCTTTTCCAAGCTGCCTTTGCCAACTCCTTGCAACTGGCAGGGTTTGCAGCCCCTTGGAATGATAACTGGCTCATCCTCTGGTTTCCATTGTCCTGGAGTAATGAGACACTCAGTGCTGACATCAGCACAATCCCACTGATTTTTTGGGGACAGGGATTTGATCTATAATGCACGTGCATCAACAACTACACAACACATATTAGTCTCTGTTGCCACGACTGCTTTTACCACACAAACATCAGGATTCTCCCAAGCTCTCCTCCAGCCAGCATTATTTTTATACATTTCCCTCTCACAGAAGCATGAGCAAGACTGTTCAGCAAACAAAAACTGATTATCTTGATATATGACAGACAACTCTTTAATTTTTAAAGTAAATTAACCAAATTTAATAGACACCAGAATGAAAAAGATACATCTTGCAGCTCACCATTTAAAAGATGCAATTTGAAGGTCAAAGCCATATAGCAGCATTCCCCTATCCCAGCATTAATCAAATTGTAACCATTTCCTTGGGACTATGTCTTGTACATAATTCATACCCGACTGTTCTCAGGTTTAAAATCATCTACTGCCAATTTAAAGAAAAATAATCCAAGTGTAGAAGTAGCCACATGAAAATGAGAAAGAACCTTTCTTATAAAATAACTGCTGATCAGAGCCGTGAGAGACCACTGCCTGCTGAAATTGGAAGAGATGTCCTACTTTGGGGTTTGAGTTGCAAGAATTACTATAATCAAACCTCACTGTCAGAACAAAAACATAACCTTTGAGGTTGTTAGAGGCTAAAATAACATTTCACTAACTTCTGTCTGCCTCTAGCTACGTTGGGTTAGAAATAGCCCTCTGTTTTTTTGGCTGTATGTACAGTAAGTAGGTTCCTAGGGAAGGGAAAAAAATAAATGATTGAGTGAAGTCAATATTCCTGATCAATCAGCATCTCTGAACAAGTCTCCTTTTGACATGCCCCCAGGCAACAACAATCCCTGACCATCAACAAGACACTTATCCAAGGCTTGGAATGAGAACTCCGACACAGCCACGAGCAGGATTCAAACGTGACTCCAGGGCAGAGAGTGAACTTCTAGAATGTACAGCTGAACACAGAGATAGCATTTATTTCTTCCATCTGATATGCATAGATGTACATTCACAAGGCTGTACATCCCCTGGTGAAGGCATCTTGGGAAGGGGACAAAAGGGTTCTGGAAGGCTGACATATTTCAAATCCCCCAGGGCTGATAACCAAGATGTGTTCCAGTCACTGAACACCCATTGTCCACTGAAACTACACATCACCAAAAAAGTCAGAAACTGTCAAAATACCAACTTCTGAACAGGCAGAGAGTTTCAGACCAAAGGGAGCCAGAATCAAGAGTTATTAACGTGGCTCTGGCAGATTTCTAACCAGGGCTCTCTCAAGGAGAAATCTTTCTTCCCCAGGAGAAATCTGTCCAAAGGCACTAAGGGACAAACTGCTCCCAGATTCCTCCCTCTCCCCATCCTCCAGGACAATCCTTCACCTATCCAGCAGCAAACTTCTAAATGAGGCAGCACCTCCACCTCCAGCAGCAAACAATTTCCAATCAATTTTGTAGGTAACAAGCCTGTGCTAAGAAGTCATTTATCATTCCCATTGAAAACGTAACAAGCAGCCATTGGGAGAACAAGGCAGCGTGAATTACCGGGAGAAATTGTCCACCGATGAAAAAATCCATTAGGCTACTCAAAGGTCAGATAACATTGTTTGGGTTCAGCCATAATTCTCTCTTCTATGAGATCCACGTTCAGATTTTGTGTAACAGCAAAGAGCAAAAGTGCAGGAGTGGGCACCCCTCAGCCACCTCCTCTGTGATCCAGCTGAGGAGGATCTGTACCACCTCCTGGCACCAGAGCCTCACACACACTCACAAATTCTCTTTTTCATTCCAAGAGGACAAAAACCACATCTGCAGAGCCCAAGGTGTCAGACACACCTCCAGACAGACACGGGTGACAGCCTCAGGAGCACCAGCACTGCACAGAACACGTGTGGAACAGCTCTGGGGAAGCACAGGCACCCACAGGTGACCTGAGCAAGGAAAATACCCAAAGACGTGGCTGGGAGACTCTAATCCTCCTCTATCTCTCCCTTATACCCTAAGAGAGGTTAAGAGTTGGTAAGTCCCTGGATGATACCTGCTTATCTACCTGTGCAAAAGGGTAATTCTGGACAAGCACAAACAAGGTGCTGATCTAAAACTCCAGCTACAAACCACTGCTGTTTTCAAATGTCCCTCTGTGATAAATCACCAGCAGACAGATTCAAGAGGTGGCAAAGAAAGTTGCTCAAACAAATAATTTTAGTAGTTAGGCAGCACAAAATTGCACTTTCCAAATGGCTTAAATTTCACTGGATTTCCCATTCAAAATGTATTTGTCTCAATTTAATCCCACAGCCAGGAGCACACAAAATTCACACAGGTCCTTCCACACAAGTGTTGGTCTTGGCTCAGGGCAGGCCCAGGCCAAAACCACCCAGCACTGGGTCTAAGTTACATCTCAGCCACACAAAGGATGTTCCCTGCAGGTCAAAACTGAGGTTATTTATAGGTCATAATAAGGAAGCCTTAAATGCACTAAAACATCAAGCAAACTCCAGTGTAAGTGCCATTTAAAATGCAAAGTTTGTAGTTCCAGGACAGACAGGAATAGGAGCAAGAGCCCAATCTTTGAAGTCAACTATTCAAAGAAATAAACATTTCAGTGCGTCAGTTGTTTTTCAGATCACAGTATTTTTGTATGAAAATTCCACACATTATTAAATTGTTTCAAGTCAACTTCCTCAGTGGCACTTTAAACTCCTGTTTGTTCTCCAGCTTATCCACACACACACACAGAGGCAGCATTAACAATTTCTGGTTACCAGGTCACCAAACCTTGGTCTCATTTTACACTTCAGTAATCTGAATACTGTACATTATTTGAAAGGAAATTAGAGTGATGTGTTTGTTGGGGTTTTTTTTCCTTCAAATTAGTTTAGTCTCACCTTTAGACTCACCCAATTTCAATATCTAACTTCGTCACCTTGCTGATAAGCAGCTGGAAACCATCTACGTGGGGAATTGAGCTCAACAAGCAAACATTTCCAAAGGAAGGTGCCAAATTTGAAGTACAACATTATTGAGAAATACAAATATTGTCAGTCTTTCAAAAGGCTGGGTTTGAAAGAAGGTTCAGAGCACCAGGAAAAGGTGGGGAGGGGGAGAGGAATCATAAAAACTGAAGCTTTACAGATTTTGCATGGAAACAGCTGGTTAGTTCCAGGTGCCTCCTTCTGAGGGCTTCTCACTGATGGTGTGAATTCCAACCAAAACAACTCCAAACGGTTCAAGAGCTGCCCAGATCTCTACACTTCTTATTACATAATAAAATGAGCTTTACTATTTGAATTTGAAAATTCTAATTGCCCAACAAAAGGGATCTTATCAAAACATGTTTAAGACATCACTTGTGAATCACAGGCACAGCTTTCAGCACAGCTTTCTCAGGAAGAAGCTGCCAAAACTCATAGGCTTGTGTTTTGTTGTTTTCAAGGGAACAAGTGGGGAGCAAAACCCTTGTTTCTTGAAAATCCAGCAGTCCAAGGTGAGCTGAACACAGAGCAGATGGTTGATCATTGCTGTAATAATTTGGTGAGGGTTACAGCAATAAATGTATCTTTTCTAGAAACAACACTCCACCTGGTGCAGGTGTCAGAAGCCAGCCCTGAGCACCAGGATCCTTTCAGTGACCAGAGGAAGGTGTGAGCAAGCTCCTACCTGAGAGATCATGATGGATCAGGTCAGCAAAGTTGGGGTCATCCCCCCACCAGAAGATCCAGAGCTCCCTGCGCCCGGGCCTCTGGTCCCGGCGCCAGACGCTGAGCACGTCGGCCTTGAGGCAGCGGCTGAAGCTGCTCAGGATGGGATCCTCCTCCGTGACTGGGAACAGAATGGGGGCAGATGTTGGGCCCTGCCACACGTAGCGCTTCCATTTAATCCCAGTTAGATCAGCCTGGGGGAGAGAAAAGAGCAGTCAGGTTGCAGGCACCTCCAGCAAGCACGTCCTGCTAGGAGGTGATGGCACGGGGAGAAAGGGAGGATTGGTCCCCCAGAATTTAATGGGAGCCACGTTGGTTAGTTTTGTGTGCCTTAGGAGATAAAGCAGGATGCCTGATTGTTCCCAGTTTAATAGCTCATTAAATAACTGCCTTAAAGCAAGAGCTGCTTGCTTTCACTGCAGCTTTAAGGTTACACGGAGAAAAATCAGATTTGATTTGAAGTAAAAGAGTGAAAGACGAGTGAGTAATGTTATTATTCACAGACTGACACAGTCCAATCTCCTAAACATTCGCCTTAGCAAAGAGCATCTTTCTTTTTGCTTACTTATGCATACGCTGCCTTTTCCATCCAAGATTACTGCATGGAAATAGGTGATACAGTAAATCACACATTCTTCCAGCCATCTACCACTTGGGAGAATTTCACAAGTTTCTCCATCGTAAAAAATTCTCTGTCTCTCCCCCAGGAAGTCTCTCGTGTTCACTGACTTTACCAAGAGCTATCATACTTTTCATTCCTCACACCACATTTCAGGAATTTAAATCCTCATTTTATCATTCAATTACATGTTAGACCTGCAACCAAGTTGATAATGATCCACTAAGCCCCTTCCTAGGCAAAAATTAATTTGACTTTACACAGGGACAGAGTTACTACTCTGTGTAATGGGAAGCAGACAATTCCTGGATTATCTACACCACGGCACCAAGTTTTAGCACTCAGTTTTTTCACTGGAGCACAGGCACCTTAAGGCAGGTAGGGGAGGCATTGCCTAGGGTTCTCTTTGGGAAGGCAGAGCAAGGCAGGCTGGCATTTGCTAAGAAGTTACTATTTTTTGTCTTCCCAATATGACAACACATAAAAGATTACTGCAACATTTAAACCTAACATGGCAGCCTCCCTACCTTCAGCAGGAGAGCAATTTAGATGAAAGGCTGTCTGCAACAGTTGCTACTTTAGAAAGACTTTCAGATTTAAAATTGTACTACTAATCTGGAGCTGCAGGCCTGGTGCAGGCTGCAGACACAGTCAGGCTGTCCAGATTCCCCTCCATCCAAAAATATGAGTGCCACAGATTGGCACAGGATTGTTGTAACAATCTCTAGAATCATAAATATCAGGCAGGCAGCTAAGATTAGCTCATTTGCATTAAAAGCTGATGAAACAGCTCAGCACAGACAGCAAAAAATTGCATCACAGTCCAGTTATATCGAATTTACTTTTGGAGCTACCAAAATTCAACAATGTCAACGATTTGATACTTGGGTTAAAAAAAGACTACAAAATGGTGCACATCAAAACACAAGACAGGCAGGGCATCACCAAAAGCAGCCCTTGGGAATAAAAACAAGCAGGGAAAGGGATCCGTTCAAAAGCGAGGAAGAAGGGAGGTTTCGCCTCGGATTTGCCTGGGATGCCACGAGTGGGGAGGGAAAAGAGAAAGTTCCCCGAGCTGTGGGGCTGGGAGGAGCAGCAGCAGCTCCCTTCCCCTGCGAGAAATACCACGCTCAGAGGCAGGGATAAGGGAGAAAGGAGGAAAAGTTGGAAGGCACGGAAAGGGAAGGAAAAGGCGAGTTGCGGGCAGGCTACTATCCAGGAAGAAAGCGGAGGGAGGGGCGAGGCGAGACAGACAGCGATGGAGGGGAACCAGAGGGGCATGGGAGAGTTGGCTGCTCCAGGCAGGGCCTACTCCGAGGGCTCATCCAGCAGAAGCTCTGCTAAAAATGGCTGCTTTGCTTCCACTGCCCCTTCCCCCTCCCCCAGAGCTCCGAGCCCTTCCCTCGGTGGCCCCGGGCGTGTGTGCGCCGGGGGCCGACACTCACCAGGCAGAAGAGGTTGGAATGGCAATCCTCCAGGCTGGCCCCGTTCGGCACGAAGCAGGAACTCATCCTCACAGCCACAACCCACACGCCATTATCCCACAGCCTCCGACAAGAAAGAAAGAGACAGACAGAGAGAGAGAGAGAGAGAGAGGGAGAGGGAGAGACAGACAGCGAGAGGGAAAGGGGGAGGGGGGCTCTGCACACGCACAAATAATAATACAATTAAATAAGGGATTTACAGACACACGCACACGAAATAGTGGCAGGGGGAATAACCCGCGAGGAGAGACAGAGAGGTTATGGGAGAAGGGGGTAAAAATGTATTAAAAAATAAAAATTNACGAAGCAGGAACTCATCCTCACAGCCACAACCCACACGCCATTATCCCACAGCCTCCGACAAGAAAGAAAGAGACAGACAGAGAGAGAGAGAGAGAGGGGGAGAGGGAGAGACAGACAGCGAGAGGGAAAGGGGGAGGGGGGCTCTGCACACGCACAAATAATAATACAATTAAATAAGGGATTTACAGACACACGCACACGAAATAGTGGCAGGGGGAATAACCCGCGAGGAGAGACAGAGAGGTTATGGGAGAAGGGGGTAAAAATGTATTAAAAAATAAAAATTTAAAAAAAAAATTAAAGAGGAACTCAGAACGTTTTCTCGTCTTCTGGAGCTCAATCGGGGGTGTAAAGCCGCCGTGGAAGGGGAGAACAGAAAGAGGGAGGTGGTAAGTAATCCAACGACGGGAGATTAAGATCAAAATCCTCCCTGTTCCTCTTGTCTTCTCGTTCGCATAAGGAGGGGAGGGAGAGGAGGTAAGGTGAAGGGGTAATTGATCCAACAAGAGAATAAAAATGGGGTAATTAATCCAGGGGGCTAGGGGTAAAAATCAGTAGACATCCCTCCTTCCTCTCTTCTCAGATGCCAAGCAAGAGAAGCAGGAAAAAATAAATAATCCAGCGGGGGCAATTAATCCAGAACCCCCCCTCCTCTTCCTCCTGTTCCTTTAGTCATCAGATGAGAAAGGGGCAAATTGTGGAATGACTGGGAAGGATTGGCCGTGGGAGAGAGAAAAATCCAGGCTCGTCTCTTCGGAGTCCGAGGGCAACAGGGTGTGGGGGGGTCAGATTCTTTTCCCCTGCTCCAAAAATATCCCAAATAAATTAAAATTTAAAATCATAAAAACAAACTTCAGGGACCAGAAGCAAGGCCAATCTGAAGAATTCGTAAAGGCAGAGCGAGAAAAATTTCCTGGGGTGTACCCCAAAAAAACATCTGCGGGGGCAGGGGAGGGGGGAAGGTATTCCTTGAGAGAGAAAGGCCGCAAAAGTCTCCTTAGCAGCCCAGCGGGGGATTAAATTCCCGTGTGGAAACCCCCCCTCCCCAAAACGAAATACTCTTCGCAGCGAGGGCGAAACCAAAATATCCTCCGTTGGGTAAAAATTCCTTCCGTGGGGAAAAGAGGGAGGGGGAGAGGGCTGGAAGGAGGAAATTGCGGGTGACCCTCGAAGTCTCTTCGGGGAAGGATGGAGGAGTCTCCGGGAGGCCGATCCCCAGCCTTTTCGGGGGAGGAGGACGCGGTAAATCGCAGAGCGTCTTCGGGGAGCCTGGTCCCCCCCAGCTGTCCTCGGGGGCCGGGGGACCCCGCAAAGTCTCTTCAGGAGAGCCCGGACCCCTCCGAGTCACCGCGGGGAGAGGGAAGCGACCCCCGCCAGACCCCTGGGCGCGGGGGGGCGGCGAGGCGGGGAGGGACCAGCTCAGCTGCGAGGCCGGTCCTTTAAAAATAAAGGGGGAAAAAACAAAAACAAAAACAAAAACCCCAAAAAATCCCAACAAAACAGGGCGGGGG